>CM060343.1:30172591-30195091 GCA_030674155.1 Stramonita haemastoma
ATGCAGTGTATGTGTAGTGCAGCTTTATAGATCTATATTAGTAAAGTGTAGTGTTTATAGCAGTGCAAGTATATTGCAGTTTTAATTGTTTATTTTCTCATCTTCAGATGTGTAGGTGTGGTGCACTTTGATGTGGGGTTAGCAGTGTAAGTGTAGTGCAGTATCACAGGTTTACTTTGAGTAGCCAAGTGTGTAGTGCAGTTAAATATGGCTCATTTTTAGCAATGTAGATCTAGTGCGTGTTATGGGGGGGGGGGGGGGGGGGGGGGGGTGGTGGGGTTAATTTTTAGCAGTGTAGATCTAGTGCTGTATCAGAGGTTTACTTTAAGCAGTGCAAGTATGTAGTTCAGTTAATTATTATGGCTCATTTTTTACAGTGTAGATCTTGTGCTGTTTATGGGGGGTTGTTAATTTTTAGTATTTTTAAAAAAATATTTCTAGTGTAAGTGTAGTGCAGCTTTCTAGGTTTTTATTTGTTTGGGTGTGGTGCAGTTGTATAGGTTTATATTTTAAGTGTAAGTGTAGTGCAGTTTTATAGGTTTTTACTTTTAGTAGTTTTAGGTTAGTGCAGTTTTATAGGTTTAAAAAAAAAAAAAATTAACTATAGTAGTACGAGTGTAATGTAGATTGTAGGGTGTTTTTTTTACTTTTAGTGTAGGTGTATAGTTTTATAGGTTTTTTTTAATTTAGTTTAGGTGTAGTGCAGTTTTATGGGTTTTTCATTTTTTTAGTTTAGGTTTAGTGCAGGTTTATATTTCAGTAGTTTGGTAGTTTTGCAAGTTTTTTTGATAATTTATGTTTAAGTGTAGTGCAGTTTTACGATAAAAAAAAAAAAAAAGGTTGTAGTGCAGTTTTGTAGGTTTTTATTTGGGTAATTAAGGTGTAGTGCAGTTTTATAGGGGATTTTTTAAAAAGTAATTTAGGGGAAGTGCAGGTTAATTTTATTTTAGCAGTTTAGGTGAAGTACAGGTCAATTTTATTCAAGTAGTTTAGGTGAAGTACAGGTCAATTTTATTTTAGTAGTTTAGATAAAGCCGGTTACTTTTATTTCACTAGTTTAGGAAAAGTACAGGTTACATTTTATTCGAGTAGTTTAGGTGTAGTGCAGTTTTATAGGTCATTTTATTTTAGGTGTAATGGAGGTTTATAGTTTTGTATTTTAGTAGTTTATGTGTAGTGCATTTTTATATTTTAGTTTAGGTGTAGTGCAGTTTCATAGGTTTTTTTTTTAGTTTAGGTGTAGTGCAGTTTTATAGGTTTTTATTTTAGTTTAGGTGTAGTGCAGTTTCATAGGTTTATATTTTTAGTTTAGGTGTAGTGCAGTTTTATGTTTTTATTTTAGCTTAGGTGTAGTGCAGTTTTATAGGTTTTTACTGTTAATAATGTATAATAGTGCAGTTTCATAGGTTCCCCTTTTAATTTGTGTACTGCAGTTTTAAAGGTTTTTACTTTTAATGGTGTAGGTTAGGGAAGTTTTATAGGTTTTCCCATTTAGTATGTGTACTGCAGTTTTAAAGGTTTTTACTTTTAATGGTGTAGGTTAGGGAAGTTTTATAGGTTTTCCCATTTAGTATGTGTACTGCAGTTTTAAAGGTTTTTACTTTTAATGGTGTAGGTTAGGGAAGTTTTATAGGTTTTCCCATTATGTATGTGTACTGCAGTTTTAAAGGTTTTTACTTTTAATGGTGTAGGTTAGGGAAGTTTTATAGGTTTTCCCATTATGTATGTGTACTGCAGTTTTAAAGGTTTTTACTTTTCATGTAGGTGTAGTGCAGCTGATGTTTTTACTTTTAGTGGTTTAGGTGTAGTGCAGTTTCATCATTTTATATGCAGTGCAGTTTTATAGGTTTTATACTTTTAACAGTCTAGTGCAGTTTTAAATATTGGTAGCATTAGGTGTAGTCCAGCGTTGTAAGTTTCTAATTTTAGTGTACATGTAGTACAGTTTCATAGGTTTTTACTTTTAGTGTAGATGCAGTTGGTTTGTTTTTTGAGCAGTACAACTGCAAGTTACTTTAAGCTCATTGTAGTTTTATACATTTTTAGGTTTAGTAGTGTACATGTGGTAGTGCAGTTTGTGTTTCAACTTTTAGTCATGTACATGTAATGCAGATTATAGATTTATAACAGTGTAGGTCTACAAGTATTGCTGTAGTTTTACTTTTAGCCCTGTAGCTGCAATGCAGTTTTATGGTACTCTCAATGGCAATATTGTAGTGCTTTTTAGAGTTCAAAAAAAAAAATTTTAGCACTGTTGAGGTATTACTAATTTCAAGGTTCGTTTTTATAGCAAGTTTAAAAAAAAAAAATTTAGCTGTACATATACAGGCGTTATACAACTTTATCCATTTACTTTTAGCAGTGCAGTTTAAAAGGTTCATTTTATAGCAGTGTAGATATAGTGCAGTTTTACAGGCTTATTTTTAGCATTATAAATGTAGTGGTTTTATAGGTAAGAAATTTCAGCAGCACATGTGGTTTTACTGTAGCATGTTAATGTATCTTTTTTTCAGCAAAGGAGGAAGGAGGCAGATCAGTCAAGACATCCTCTGCCAAACAAGTCATCTGCCAGGCTCTGGGTTAGAGTCCTAGCTTTGTTTTTTGATTCCCAGTATAATGAGAAAAATCAAACTGAATGCCAAGGTCCTTCCAATAAGACTATAAACCAAGACTCTGTGTGCAAAATGCACACCGAATATCTTGCACAATCATTCTAAAACCCAATTGGTGGTGCTAGGAATGGATGACAAAATCTTAATGCATGTACACAGGTGTAATGTTTAAACACCACCTCTTAAGTCAGAATACAGCTACCTAAATTAGGGGAGTGGTGGTGGTGGTGGTGGTGGCATTAAAAAAGGGTATACACTTACACCCTTGTCGAACCTCAAGGTTTAGTCAAGAACAACCCCCTCCCCCACCAAGTTTTTAAGAGCCGTTATGTTTTTTGTTTTTTTTTTAAAGTAGAATCAAGTGTAATTTTATGGATTTTAGCTGTGCATTGTTTTAAGGATTTTTCCTGTACAAGTTTAGTGTAGTTTTATGGATTTGAGATGTGCGAGAGAATGTAGTTTTCAAATTTTTTTGCAGCATAGTTTTTTGGTTTGTTTTGGTAGTGCAAATCAAATCCTTTTATTTCCAGTTCAAGTGCACAGTAATATTAAGGGCATATTTTAGCAAAGTATAGTTTTATAAGTACAAGTTTAGTGTAGTTTTATGGATTTAGGCTGTGCAAGAGGGAGTGTAGTTTATAGATTTTTTGCAGCAAAGTTTTGGGGTTTTAGTTTTAGCAGTGCAAATCAAACCAAATCAAATTCTTTCATTTTGAGTACAAGTGTAGTGTAGTGTTGTGGATTTATTTTAGCAAAGTATAGTTTCAGAAGTTTATATTACAAGAGTGTGTTGTGTTTTACATTTTATTTAGCAGTGTTTCTTTTAGCAGTGTATGTCACATAGTTTTATTTTATTTGTACAAGTGCAGTTTTGAGGGTCTATTATAGCAGTGTAGGTGTAATATAGTTGGTTGGTTTTTTTTAAATTCATTTTACCAGTGCAGTTATAATATGGATTTACTTTATTAGTAGTGTAAGAGTATGGATTTATTTTTTTCAGTTAAAAAATGGTCACAGTTGTAACAATCTCACTGTTGGTGAACCTCAGAGCTCTAGTTTAGGAATAAAAAGTTTTTAAATGTATAACACGCTCCTGCACACACTCTCACAAACAGGCAACACCATGTGTGTTGGGAAGTCCCCTTCACAGGGATGCAAGCAGAGGGGGGAGGGGAATGGGGGGGAGGGAATGAGGGGAATGATGATGCTATGGATCAGTACTGGAATGTTTTATATTTGGGGGGAAGGGGGGAATGATGATAAAACAAAGTAACACTGTCCACAGCTTCAGTTTAACCACTGGTACGGTGCTAAAGCAGAATTCCAAACAACTTTAACTTCAGCCCATTAACATCAACAACATTTCAATTCTCTCCCATGCCAAAGTTGGATGTGCTGGGCCCGACTTGTCAGGCACAGCACGACACATTTTCGCTTCATACGACAAGATTCAGAAAGAAAATGCCTGCCTATCTCTGTCAGGCACAGTGCAACACATTTTCGCTTCATACGACAAGATTTAGAAAGAAAACGCCTGCCTTCCTCTGGCGGAATAAGTTTTGAAAAAAGAGGCTGTGCTCTACTGTCACCTCCACTTCCCAGTGCGAAAACTGAAGCCATGGAAAACACTGCTGATTTCTAAACTAAAACAGACACCATTGTTCACTGTCCATGGAAAACACTGCTGATTTCTAAACTGAAACAGACACCATTGTTCACTGTCCATGGAAAACACTGCTGATTTCTAAACTGAAACAGACACCATTGTTCACTGTCCATGGAAAACACTGCTGGTTTCTAAACTGACACAGACACCACTGTTCACTGTCCATGGAAAACACTGCTGATTTCTAAACTAAAATAGACACCATTGTTCACTGTCCTCCTGGAAAGGCTTCTGAGCCAGCCCTCCCTGCCGTTTTTCTGGAGTTGTGTGCAGTTGTCTGCCCCTGCTGCTGTGGTCTGGGGGTACAGCAGGCATGTGCTGCCTGCCCCCTCTTCCCTCCCTCATGCCTGGACAGACAGACACCATCTGCACACACCTCAAGTGACACATCATGGTCAGAACATTGCGCTCGTAATTTGAAGACCCGGGTTTGATTCCCACACAGGGGAATTTTTCCCTGGGGTTAACATCGGTGCTGACTCCACTCGCCCCACAAGTCCTTCGGATGTGACTATAAACCAAGGCCCTGTGTGTGAACGCACACAGAGCATCTTGCGCACATAAATCCTGTTCTGCTTTTTGTAAGAGTATGCCATTGTGTGCCGGTGGGAAAAGATGACAAGATTTACAAACTGCATACACATGGGGACTAGATGTGAAAAAGCACATGAGTGCTTATTCCATTATCCTCGATATAAAATAAATGTAAAAGAATAAATGAATAAATACCTAACACTGCACACACCAGAAGTGACACACACATCAGTCACTCACTATCTAAAACAGCACATAGAATAATCATGTCATCACTAGGAAGGAAAGTAGCAGGATGTCAAGATGTTCGCCTGCTTACAAGCGTGAGATTCTGCATTATTTTCCCAGCCTTGCTTTCTTCCAAGTTTGATGTTTTGGATGACACTATAAACCTGAGACCCGGGAGATATGAGAGATCATTTCACTTAAATACTTTTACGCAAAACATCTGAGTTACTGTCAAACTGCTATGGTCATGCTATCATGATACGTTCATACTGAAATTGGTTTGTATGTTTAAGTAAATAAAAAGTTTACAAGTATCTAATAAAAAAAGAAAAAGAAAAAAATTGCAAAGTTCATAACTACATCTACCAATCAATATTAGTCCACAAAAGAATGCTGCAGTGGAATGTGGAAACCAAAGGTACAGTGTTCACTTGCCTTGATCATGTCCCTTTACAAAATCAGCACGTACATTTAATTTAGGCTCCAGTGTCAGGCACCAACTTTGCGTGTAAGTTTGTTACCTTGTATCTGATTCGTAGCAATTTAAATCCAAACTGAGTGTGAAATCTGCTCTTAGTAGTTGGCTTCAGTTTTGAACTCTTGCCCCCGCCCCCTTTTACAGGCCTATGTGTTTTATCACACTACAGCAAAAACACTTTTTAAATTTTTTTTTGCTACTTTACAAATATAGCCTCTGAGCTCTGCCTTTATCTGTTACACAGATTGAATGAACAGTTTTTGCCATGCCTTGTCATTTTGAAAAAAAATCCTTCAGTGATCAATTGACGACTTCCACAGACCTACTGCGCATGTGCCACATTAATGTTTACCTCCCATTAAGAGTTTGTTCTCTGTTATTCCTTGTTTGCTTCATCTATTTTTTATTTTATACCACTTTATGTCACAGCAGATTTCTCTGCGTGAAATTCAGGCTGCTCTCCCTGGGGAAAGCGCGTCGCCACAAGTGCAGCGCCTACCCATCTTTTTTTTTGTTATACATATAAAGCCCATAGCAGCCCTGGGGACTCAAACTCCCCGATTTTTAATCAGGGATGGTGTCTAAAAACAACACCTGTGTGCATGCTGGTTTTTATAATTTTGTTATCCGCACATACCCGCACACAATGGCCTGTTCTTCTGAAAGGCGGAATGGGGTTTTAATGTGTGCGCAGAATGTTCTGCGTGCGTTTGCACATGGGGCCTTGGTTTATAGTCTCATCTGAATGATACGGGACCTGCACACTCACACACATTTGAACATTTATTTTCTACACACTGATGTATTTTTAATTTGTCATCATCCTTCGTGAGAATACTTTTGCAAGACAAACCTCAACTTTAAAGAGTTTTCCAGGAGGTTTTTGTTCAAGGTTATTTTCAAAAGGATGCAAAACTTACAATTTAATAGTCCTTTACAAAATATTTTTTATCTGAAAATCACCAATACATAATTCCGTTTGAAAGGGAAGGAAAATCACCCATGCAATCTTATCATCTGGTTTATAGTCCAGTTTAATGGGAAAGTAAACATGCATGTTAAAGGCCTTTGGATTAGACTATAAAGGCTAAGGCCCTGTGTGTGAATGCATACACAACATCTTATGCACACATCAAAAAAACCAGTTCTACCTTTTAGATGAGTAGGCTCTATAATGCGGAAAGGAACGGATGACAAAACTTTAAAAAAAACACAGGTGTCACCCTCCCTGACATCAGAATGTGGCTATGTTAATTTTTTTTTTGGGGGGGTGACGTTTTTTCGAGGGGGGAGGTAGGTAGGGGGGAAGACAGTCACATATGTAAAAATCTCACTGAACTCTAACCGAGGAATGGAGAGGGCAAAAAAAACAAGTAAAGAGTCAGCCTCCTTACCTGACAGGTGCTGCAGTCTCATGGCTGTGGGGCTCCAGGGATGACTTGACCACCAGCCCTCTGTCCCCAGTCCCAGGGCTGGCTGTCCTCCACCTAGAAATCAGATTAAACAGATGAAGAAAATGAAATTTAGCATTTCCAATTGCAGTTTAATGTAGCTCTTTGTAGAAGAACCCCCACCCCCCAAAAAAAAACAACAAAAAAACAAAACAAAACACAACAGTTTCAGAATCTGACAGATAGAGGCTTCTCTTTGGGGGGGAAGAAGGGGGGCTATCCTTTGGTGTGTTTTGGTGAGCAATCAAATTTATTCTTGGCAAAATTTTTAGGAAAAAAAATCCACTTTAACAGGATTGATTTGATTTATTCTATCAAGGATAATGGAATAAGCACTCTTGTGCTTTTTTACGTCTTGTCCCCGTGTGTATGCAGTTTTGAAAATGTCATCTGTTCCCACCAGCACACGATGGCCTACTCTTATGAAAAGCGGAACAGGATTTAATGTGCGCGCAAGATGTTCTGCGTGCATTCGCACATGGGGCGTCGGTTTAAAGTCTCATCCGAAGGGCTTTTGGGGAGAGTCAGCACTGATGTTAACTCCAGGAGAAAAATCTCCTCGACCGGACTCTAACCTGGGTCGTCAAATTGCCAGCGCAATGTTCTGACCACTAGGCTATTCGTCCCCCCAACAATAACACGCGCATGCCCACACACACACGACACAACACAACACACAGGAAAAAAAAAAATTCTATAAAAAAAAAACAGGTGGCACTGTTCTTGTGGCTTTGTACCCTTGTGAAGGACAGCAGCCCAAATAACATGCAGAGAAATCTCTCATGATAGAAAAGTAAAAATAAAGTACAGTATAGTATTGCTTGCACCCCCCCCCCCAAAAAAAAAAAAAAAATCCCGTTCTGTTGCTGGTCACATTTTCTACCCTCATCCAAAGTGTAAACACACACATCATCTTGCACTCATGTTATAAATCACACTACATCTTTAGAAAATAAAGTAGACTGTAGCATACCTCTGGAATTCTATGTGACTTAACTCTCCACTCTTTGCGGTATGTTCCTACTGCCACTCATAGCTATTGCATGAACAGGCAAAAAAACATTGTGGAATATATGCCTAAGCTGAACTGATTTTTACCTGTCCTGCCCACAGCAGACCTGTGCACCCCCATACTACTGATTTCAGTATCTTCATGGCAATTTTCAGTATTTTTCACAGATTTTTAATATTTTTACCCAGAGAGAGACAGAGAGAGACAGAGGAGGAGGGAGGAGGGAGGGAGAGAGAGAGAGAGAGAGAAAGAGAGAGAGAGAGAGAGAGAGAGAGAGAGAGAGAGAGAGAGAGGAGAGAGGAGGAGAGAGAGAGAGAGAGAGAGAGAATAACAGACAACACTCTTGTGAAGATCCTATGCCTTTCTCAGTTTAGCATAAAGTTGAAACCCCCATACAAAAGCAGATTAAAAATTCATCTGATTTCAGAGTGGACTCACCATGACATTTAGCATGGCCAGAAAACAGTGCTCTGTGTGTGTGTGTGTGTGTGTGTGTGTGTGTGTGTGTGTGTGTGTGTGTGTGTGTGTGTGTGTGTGTGTGTGTGTGTGCTGCTGCTGTACAGCAGCAGAGTGGAGGCCATGTTCGATGAGATGTAACTTCAGAATGAGTCACTCTGTCATTTTGACGACCAACTGATTTTCCGAAGATGTGAAAGGTTTGCTATTCCATAATTTGCCAAGAAATCAGCGCTTCTATAATTAAAGCACCATAGTTTGTTATTTTCTGACTGTGTTCCACTTTTTGACACCACCTGTGAATGAAGCCTAACTTTCACTAGCGAGTAGCCCAATGCGACAGACGTAGCACAAGTTTCACACCTTACTTGGCAAAACAAACAGCTAATTTTGCTGTTTGTGCATCTATATCTGCAACTGTGCCTCTTCTAGCCCCATCACAGTCTCTTAGCGTCATTTTGCGTTTACTCCACGTCTTTCTTCCCTTGTAAGTGTGTCAGTTTGGTCAGTTTTTCCATGAAAATCTACACAACTTTCCGCCATGTTGTTTTGAAAGAGGTGCCATGCGCATGCGTTGTAAGGGGAGACTATTAGGCTAGGCTTAGCCTATCAAATGATAGCAGACAATGTAATGCAAGATGAATGCAGTCGCTGAATGATAGCAGATGAACGTTTTCAATTTTCGGATTTTTTGTTGACAAAAAATCATATTTTGATTAATGAAATTGTATTTCTGCATTTTTCAACTTTTTCCGGAACAAATATTGAAAAATATGGACACAAACACAAACACACACTGAATACTTACCTTAAAATTACACTGCAGTCTCCTCAACATCTCCAAAGTCTGACCCGTCAAGGTCCTACAACCCCCTGAACAGAAAGATGAACAAATGTCACTATCATGTCTGCAAATTCATCCACAACCAACGCCTGCCCCCCCCTCCCCCCCCACCCCACACACACAGAGTAAATAATTTAGCAAAAATACTACATCCACCCCCCCCCCCCCCCCCTTCACAAAAAAACAAACAAAAAAACAAAAACACGCACACAGAGTGAATACTTAACTTTGCCAAACACTGCAGTCCCTTGAATATCTTCAGATTTTGACGACTGGAATCCCCAACACTATGAACACACTGAATGAACAAATGTAGCTTCTACTTCTGTACACAAACCCATCTACCACCATCCATCCCCTCCCCCCCCCCAACACACACAGACATACACAAAGTGAATACTTCACTTAGCAAAACACTGTAATCATCTCAACATCTCCAGTATGAAACATCTAAGTTCAGCAAACAATGAACAAATGTGAATGCAATGTCTAGAGACAAATCCATCCCCCCAAAACACACACACACACACACACAACACACACACACACACACACACACACACACACACACACACACACACACCACTGAATACTTAGCAAAACGCTGCAGTCCTTTCAACATCTCCAAAGCCTGATCAGTCTAGGTCTAACAACACTGCAAACTCAGAGAAAGAACAAACATAACTATAATGACTGTGCAAATCCATCTATCCCGTAACTCTCCCCCCACCCCCACACAAATGAATACTTAACTCAGCACAACACTGCAGTTCCTTGAACATCCTCCAAGTCTGATGCCTCTAGGTTCACCAGCCCTGTAAACACACTGAATGATCAAATGTAACTCCTATTTCTGTACACAGACCCATCCATCCCCTCCCACCCCCCACCCTCCTCCACACACACACACTGAAACACACACAGACACAGAGTGAATACTTAACTTAGCAAAACACGGTAGTCCTCTCAACATTTCCGAAGTCTGATCAATCTAGGTCCACCGACCCTGTAGAACACAGAATAGGAACAAGTATAACTATGTGTGCATGCCCCCACCCCAACACACACACACAATATACACAAAAAACTCTCTCTCTCTCTCTCTCCTCTCTCTCTCTCTCTCTCTCTCTCTCTCTCTCTCTCTCTCTCTCTTATATATATATATATATATATAAGTGAATACTTAGCACAACACTGCAATTCCTTCAATATCTTCCAAGTTTGATGCCTCTAGGTTCCCCAACCCTGTAAACACACTGAATGAAAAAATGTTAACTTCTATTTCTGTACACAATTCCTTCCATCTCTCCCACCCCTCCCACCCACACACACAGAGTGAATACTTAACTTAGTAAAATACTGCAATCCTCTCAACATCTTCAAAGTCGGACCGGCCTAGGTCTGAATACACTGCAAAAAGAAAAAATAAACAAATGTAACAGCAATGTCTGAACACAATCCCCCCCCCCCCCTTACAAACACACAGGGAGAAATAATACTTAACTTAGCAAAGCGTTGCAGTCCCCTCAATTCAACTAGGTCTAGTAGCACTGCAAACTCAGAAAAGGAGCAAACGTAACTTTAATGACTGTGTGAAAATCTATCTATCCCTTACCTCCCCTTCCCACACACACACACACAGAGTGAACACTTAACTTACTCAGCACAACACTGCAGTCCCTTGAACATCTTCAGTCTGATACGTCTAGAATCACCAACCTGTAAACACACTGAATGAACAAATGTAACTCCTATTTCTGTACACAAACCCATCCATCCCCTCCCCAAACACTCACTCACACACACTCACTCACACTCACACACACACACACACACACACACACAGTGAATACTTAATTTAGCAAAACGCTGCAATCCTTCGAACATCTCCAAAATCTGATTCGTCTAGGTCTGACAACACTGCAAACTCAGGGAAGGAACAAACATACCTGCCATGTCTGTACACAACACAAATTCATCTATCTGTAAACTTCACATACACGCACACACTGAAACTCAGACACAGACACAGAGTAAATACTTAACTTAGCAAAACACGGCAGTCCCCTCAACATTTCCGAAGTCTGATCAATCTAGGTCCACCAACCCTGTAGAACACAGAATATGAACAAATATAACTATGTGAGCATGCGACCACCCCCCACCCCAACACACACATTATACATACACATACACATTATACACACACAGAGATTATATATTAGAGAGAGACAGAGACAGAGAGACAGAGACAGACAGAGACAGACAGACAGACAGAGACAGAGAGAGAGAGAGAATACTTACAAAACACTGCAGTTTCTTGAACATTTCAAATTCTGATGCCTCTAGATTCACCAACCCTGTAAACACACTGAATGATCAATTATAACTCATATTTCTGTACACAAACCCATCAACCCATCCCCCCTCAAAACACACACACACAAACACACACACACTGTAAATACTTAACTTAGCAAAATACTGCAATCCTCTCAGCATCTCCAAAGTCTGATTTGTTTAGGTTCACCAATCCTGTAAACAAGGAACAAATGTAACAGCAATGTCTGTACACAAATCCATCCCCCCCGCCCCCCACATATTTACACACAGAGTGAATACTTAACTTGGCAAAATGCTGAATCCCCTCAACATCTTCAAAGCTTGATTCATCTATGTCTAACAACACTGCAAACAGAAAAATGGACAAATGTAACCGCAATGCCTGTATGCATGTTCATCTAAACCCCTCCCTCCCTCCCACCCCACACGTAGAAAGAATACTTCACTGAGCAAAATACTGCAGTCCCCTCAACATCTCCAAGGTCTGATCCATCTTGGTTCACTGACCCTGTGAAAACAGAAAGTGAAGAAATGTAACTGCAGCATCTGAATATCAGAATGCAAATCCATCCTCCCTCTCATCCCCCCACCCCTCTGCCAGGCATGCTGGCATGCACACCCACAACTTTCACACACCCACAACATTCACGCATACACACAACTTTCACACAGGTGCATGCACACACGCACACACACGCGCACGCACACACATACACACACACATGCAGCAACAGTTAAAAATAACTAAAACGCATGTCTACGCACACATAGCACGTACATCCATGATACTCCCTGACTGTTCATCCTACACACACCAGCTCTGTACCAGCAGCAACAGCCATGTAGCAACAGCATCTCTAGTCATATTCCCAGTGTATCAGCCTCTCTTATTCACTAAACATCTTCCTCCCTTAACCCCCCCCCCCCAAAAAAAAAAAAAAATCCCTCTCCCCTCCCCTACCCCCCTTTCCTTTGCAGGGAGGTGGAGGTAAATAAGTTTGTCTCCCTTTCCCAAACAGAACCCCAAATGTATACAGCCTTTCTGAGAAAAAATTAAAAAAAGAATAATTGTCTTGATTTATAAACTGTTTCCTTGAAGTTAAGCTTGTAAAATACATACATCCTGTTCCTACTTTTAGTAAACTACCCTTTGCTTGGTTTTTCCCTCATCAAACAGCTTCATGCTTCAGCACCCCAGTCTGCTATCTTCAAGATAACGACTGTCAAAGTATAAGAAGATGAACTTGATCTGTTCCTTATTGCTATTTCCCCACGACCTCAACAATAAATACACACCAGGTGCATTTATACAACAGTGTACTCAGTCAAATCTGGATGGTCAACACTGGACCAATACTAGCACCATGGAATTAACACAACACTTGTGAAGACAACACTTGTGAAGACAACACCTGTGAAGACAACACTTGTGAAGACAGCACTTGTGAAGACAACATTAACTTGTGAAGACAACACCTGTGAAGACAACACTTGTGAAGACAGCACTTGTGAAGACAACATTAACTTGTGAAGACAACATTAACTTGTGAAGACAACACTCCTGAAGACGCACTCATTCCTACACGCAGAGAGCCCATGACGGAGTTCCTACACATAACCACAGAGCTTTCAAAACCTAACCCTCAGACATCCACCCTTAGAAACCAGCAGACTGCTCTCCACTCTGCCCACCTTGTCTGTGATGCTGGCACTGTCTGTCTGTGTCTGTATGGTGCAGAACCCACCCTTACACACGCACGCATGCACACACAAACACACACACACACTCACACACACGCACACACACAAACAAACACATACAAACTGCAAATGTAAACAGCTTTCCTTTCCAAACTCTTTTGCTTCCTCACCAAATTGCAAATATATACACACACACACATTATATTTATATATATATATATATATATATATATATATATATATATATATATACATATATACACATATTACTTTTCTGAAACTAGATTTAGAAAGTCTTATCTAAGGAATATACCTATATTTTTAGTTTTCTCAAAATGGTTTTTAAGTTAGGAACTATATCCATCAAGGTTTATTCAAAAGTATTTTTTTAAGTTATGAACTTAACTACACTTATTAGCTTAAAAAAAAAATTCAGTTAGAAATGTGCCTGTGCTTAATATTTACATTTTGTCTTTATTTATCACCTTAGATGAAAGTTCATATACCTGTGTTTTATTTTGACTTGCAATGTCAGTACTCAAAGCACTATGATGCACTAGATCTATAAAAAAAAAAAAAGTGCTTCATGAAATAATGACAGTGTGACAGAAAAAATATAAAGTTACCAGTTAGAAAACAGATACACTAATCCCATTAACAAGAAAACAACAATCTGTGAAAACAACATTTGTTGTCATATGAGTGGAAATGCATACAACTACTGTTGTCTATCCTATGAGTGGAAATGCATACAACTACTGTTGTCTATGGGGGGGACGATAGCCTAGTGGTCAGAACATTGCGCTGGCAATTTGACGACCCGGGTTCGAGTCCCGTCGAGGAGATTTTTCTCCTGGAGTTAACATCAGTGCTGACTCTACTCTCCCCAAAAGTCCTTCGGATGAGACTTTAAACCGAGGCCCCGTGTGCGAACGCACGCAGAACATCTTGCGCACACGTTAAATCCTGTTCCGCTTTTCGTAAGAGTAGGCCATCGTGTGCCGGTGGGAACAGATGACAATATTTACAAAAACTGCATACACACGGGGACCGGATGAAAAAAAGCACATGATTGCTTATTCTGTTATCCTCGATATAAAAGATTAAATAAATAAATAAATAAATAAATAAATATCTTATGAGTGGAAATGCATACAACAACTACTGTTGTCTGTCCTATGAATGAAATGCATACAACTACTGTTGTCTGTCCTATGAATGGAAATGCATACAACTACTGTTGTCTGTCCTATGAATGGAAATGCATACAACTACTGTTGTCTGTCCTATGAATGGAAATGCATACAACTACTGTTGTCTGTCCTATGAGTGAAATGCATACAACTACTGTTGTCTGTCCTATGAGTGAAATGCATGCAACTACTGTTGTCTGTCCTATGAGTGAAATGCATACAACAACTACTGTGTCTGTCCTATGAGTGAAATGCATACAACTACTGTTGTATGTCCTATGAGTGAAATGCATACAACTACTACTGTGTCTGTCCTATGAGTGAAATGCATACAACAACTGTTGTCTGTCCTATGAGTGAAATGCATACTACTACTACTGTGTCTGTCCTATGAGTGAAATGCATACTACTACTACTGTTGTCTGTCCTATGAGTGAAATGCATACTACTACTACTGTTGTCTGTCCTAAGAGTGAAATGCATACAACTACTGTGTCCGTCCTAGGAGTGAAATACATACAGCTACTGTTGTCTGTCCTATGAGTGAAATGCATACAACTACTACTGTTGTCTGTCCTATGAGTGAAATGCATACAACTACTACTGTTGTCTGTCCTATGAGTGAAATGCATACAACTACTACTGTGTCTGTCCTATGAGTGAAATGCATACAACTACTACTGTGTCTGTCCTAGGAGTGAAATGCATACAACTACTGTTGTCTGTCCTAGGAGTGAAATGCATACAACTACTGTTGTCTGTCCTAGGAGTGAAATGCATACAACTACTGTTGTCTGTCCTATGAGTGAAATGCTTTGTGCTGACATTCAGTGCCTGACATGTCAGACCCACCACATCCAACTTCAGCATGGGGGAGAATTGTCATATTTTAAATCTTTCTGGAAAAAAGTCAGAAAACAGACAAGAAAGAGGTGACAGGAAGAAAAGGAACATGGCTGAACAAATAGAGGTATAGAGAAGAGGCAATCCTAGCGCAAAATTTTCTTCAGGTGGGGATTCTATTTATACCGATAGGACCCAGGCATGTCCATAGGGGGGGGGGGGGGGGGGGGGGGGGGGGGGGGGGGGGGGGGAGTTGGTTCCAGTTGTAACTAGAGTTTTTGTAAAACAGGATCTGGCTGTTTCTTTTCCTCATCTGACAGGTCATGCTACTGAAGTGCTTCCAACTCTCTTCTCCGCTTTAAACTCTCTTCTCCACTTCAAACTCTCTTCTCCATTTCTCTTCTCCACTTCAAACTCTCTTCTCCATTTCAAACTCTCTTCTCCGCTTCAAACTCTCTTCTCCACTCCAAACTCTCTTCTCCACTCCAAACTCTCTTCTCCACTTCAAACTCTCTTCTCCACTTCAAACTCTCTTCTCCACTTCAAACTCTCTTCTCCATTTCTCTTCTCCACTTCAAACTCTCTTCTCCATTTCAAACTCTCTTCTCCACTCCAAACTCTCTTTCTCCACTTCAAACTCTCTTCTCCACTTCAAACTCTCTTCTCCATTTCTCTTCTCCACTCCAAACTCTCTTCTCCACTCCAAACTCTCTTCTCCACTTCAAACTCTCTTCTCCACTCCAAACTCTCTTCTCCACTTCAAACTCTCTTCTCCACTTCAAACTCTCTTCTCCACTCCAAACTCTCTTCTCCACTTCAAACTCTCTTCTCCACTTCAAACTCTCTTCTCCATTTCTCTTCTCCACTTCAAACTCTCTTCTCCATTTCTCTTCTCCACTTCAAACTCTCTTCTCCACTCCAAACTGTCTTCTCCACTCCAAACTGTCTTCTCCACTCCAAACTCTCTTCTCCACTTCAAACTCTCTTCTCCACTTCAAACTCTCTTCTCCACTCCAAACTCTCTTCTCCAATGTAAAGAAGTATGTGGGCCACTTGGTCCTCAGGTCTCTGACTTTCCTCATTCTGAAGAACTCTTCTATCCCAGGCTCAAACAGCTCGCTTCAGGGCGTCTAGGATGTCAGGTGGGGTCCAGCCCAATATGTACAGGGAGGTTTTTGCTGGCCACAGTGAAACAGATTTCTGTAGGACTGAAACTGCTTCTGCAGAGGTCTTCCTCCAGACGTGGTTTGCGGTCATGTTGCTGATAGACAGCGACCATCCCAGACAACATGGGACATGCGCGGGTAAACTGAATCTAGTAGATTGCGATAGCCAATGGCTTTTATCAGATCACCAACTCACCAACACACACCCAACAACCCCTTCTACTCCGCCTTAAACAAGCTCACAAAGCTGATGTTTGGCTACAGTCCCTATTAAGTCATGCAGCTGCTACATGACATACTTTAAGATAGAGGAGACAGTCTACTGACCACGTACATGGCTTAAAGTCATATGTGCAAACTCAAAGTTGTCTGATAATACCTTTAGTGAAAAGATATTAGACTGAAGAATTCTGAACATTCACACACACACACACACACAAACTCTCTCTCTCTCTCTCTCTCTCTCTCTGTGGGGACAGATAGCCTAGTGGTCAGAACATTACGCTGGCAATTTGACGACCCGGGTTCGATTCCAGTTGAGGAGATTTTTCTCCTGGAGTTAACATCAGTGCTGACTCCACTCTCCCCAAAAGTCCTTCGGATGAGACCCTAAACCGAGGCCCCGTGTGCAAACGCACGCAGAAATCTTGCGCACACGTTAAATCCTGTTCTGCTTTTCGTTAAGAGTAGGCCATCGTGTGCCGGTGGGAACAGATATTTACAAAACTGCATACACATGGGGACTGGGTGTAAAAAAGCACAAGAGTGCTTATTCCAATATCCTCAATATAAAAGAATAAATCAAATCAAATCAATCTCTCTCCTCTCCCATTTGTGTTTGCGTATGCATATATAATACACACATACCGCAAACACATGGGGATAAGATTTTTTTTTAAACCACACAAATGTTTATTCCCTTATCCTCAAAATGAAAGAGTAAAATGATAAAACATAAAAAGCCCTAACTCCCAATCCCACAGACCAGGTAGCCCACAGCAAGCACAGGTACGGCTTATCTCAGCAGAGAACAGGCACCCAGCCCACACTTGCCTCCTGTCAGTTCTGATATGCTAGCTCCCACCCTGCTCATTCACTTTGAATTTTACGTTCTTCATAAATGCCAAACAGCTACATGTTTCGTGTGAAAGAGTATAGCCCAGTGAAAGCAATGTTTGGGATTTTACTCTACGACAAATAATACAAGTCTAGCAACAGATTGCCAGATGTTTTTTCACCTGCTTCTTACAGACCCTTTACTTTCTACTTTAACCAGGACAACATCCCTGATACAATGCTTAGGAAGACTGACAGAACACATCTCCTACACTGCTTAGGAAGACTGACAGAACACATCTCCTACACTGCTTAGGAAGACTGACAGAACACATCTCCTACACTGCTTAGGAAGACTGACAGAACACATCTAATCTCCTACAGTGCTTAGGAAGACTGACACAACACATCTCCTACAGTGCTTAGGAAGACTGACAGAACTTATCTCCTACAATGCTTAGGAAGACTGACACATCTCCTACAATGCTTAGGAAGACTGACACCATACATCTCCTACACTGCTTAGGAAGACTGACAGAACACATCTAATCTCCTACACTGCTTAGGAAGACTGACACATCTCCTACAGTGTTTAGGAAGACTGACACAACACATCTCCTACAGTGTTTAGAAAAGCTAACATGGCTCTTTACCTAATCATGAGCTGGCTTCAGTGTCAACACAGAAGACAAGTTTATCTTCAATCCAGCATCACATTACCAAGTGCTAGCTAACTTAATCCTAACATGTTTTGAATACTGAACAGCCCATACAAGCTGTTATGCTCAAGGGGAATAGCACCTTACAGCCCCCTCCCCCTTTTTTAAAAATAAAATTTCTTTAATTTAACAAACTTACTTATATTATTTTTAAAAGTTGTTCAATGTGTTAATCTTTGTATCAATAAATCATAGCAAAATGATAATCTTTTATTACAAAAAGCAGCTCCCACTGGCAAATTAATGTCACAAAGATTCAGAAAGGACTGTGGTGATATGCTCTCCTTAGGAAAATTAGTCTGAATTTCACACACACACACACACACACACACACACACACACACACACACACAACACACACACACACACACACACAATCTCTTGTACCAGTACAATACAATTTTGTATTGTGACACACACACACACCACCACCACCACCAAAGAAAACATTACTAAATAAAAGCATAACTAAAAAATAAAGGATGACAATAACAAAAAAATGAAGTCTCAAGTAGTCTGATACTATACTATAAAATGTCATTCAAACAAGTCTGGGGTTTTTGGAGATAGCTGGAGTTTTACAAAGCCTTCTAATTAGGAAAATAAAAGCAAACCATACTCTTTCACAGGAGTATCATTGTTTTCAAAACAAAACTTACTGTTCATATACCTTAGTTACACACAAAAACAGTTTTCAATCTTTCAGAACATCTAAAAAGAACATCTGTGCAACTTCAGACAAACCCTGTTGCCAAAAATAACATCAAAATACCATCTTTCCAGACAATGAGTCAGAGTTCAACACCACTCTTAAGCAACATTCATACTGACAGTAAAATCACTCTTATTAACACAACACACACATGCTCGCTCTCTCTCTCTCTCTCTCTCTCTCTCTCTCTCTCTCTCTCTCTCTCTCTCTCATCTCTCTCTCTCTCACCCTCACACACACTTACACACACACACATACACACACACACTTACGCACACACACACACACACACACACACACGCATGCACGCACGCACGCACGCACGCGCTCACAACACATACACACACACAACACATACACACACACAACACATACACACACACACACAACAGCTGTAAACACTGTAACCAAAAATCACAACTTTGTCCAATAAAAAATAAAGTTCACAAAATTACAAAATAACTTATTTAGTAAACAATACATAACAAAAAAATCATAATATTCACATAACACACACGCTCATATGAAGGCATGCACATGTATTTCATGCATTTTTTTTTCAAGCTTCTTTATAAGAGAAATTGTTTTTTGTTTTCTTTGTTTTTCATTTTTCTGGTCTTTTTTTCCTTTTTTGTATTTCTCTCCTTTCTTTTCTTTTTCTTTTCCTTTTTTTTCTTTTTTATTTGTCTTTTTGTTTTGTTTTTTTCTCTGTTTTTTTCTTCTTTTTTTCTTCCTCGCCTTCAGGAACTTTTCTTTTTTTATAATTTTCTTTGTTATTGTCTCTCTCTCTCTCTCTCTCTCTCTCTCTCTCTCTCTCTCTCTCTCTCTCTCTCTCTCTCTCAATCAGTTTTGGCAGTTGATGGCTCAATGACTCTTAGTTATCAGTTTTAGGATGTTGTTGACAATGATTATGATTATGTACATTTTTTTCAAGAGTCTTATATATCTTTATAAGTCCCAAGAGATAAAGTTTACATTCTAATTTATTCTATGAAAATTCTGCAAAATCTTTCAGTACACTTGCATTTCTTTTTAAGTCCCAAGAGATAAAATTCATATTTCTATTCATTCTATGAAAAAATTACCCTTTGACATCTTTCAAATTATGACGTGTGTGTGTGTGTGTGTGTGTGTGTGTGTGTGTGTGTGTGTATGTGTGTGTGTGTGTGTGTGTGTGTGTGTGTGTGTGTGTGTGTGTGTGTGTGTGTGTTAGCTGGCATAAAACATATATCAGTGTTTGATGCCTTGCATTGCAGTAATTCTGATTACAAAACAAAAAGGCACCTACATGCACAGACACACTTCTGATTCTTCTCCCTGGCATACCATGTGCACATGTGCGCGCACACACACACACACACACACACACATCTCAAAAAAACTTTTAAAAAGCTTATCCTTTTTCTGGCCCTACACCCCTACACTATACACAGAGTGCACGCAGCTAAACCTGAACAGAATTTGGATCCAACCTTTTCCTTCTGCATCAAAATGGGGTAAGCCTTTCCCTCGCTCACAAGCATAGTGCTACAGCAGATGCAGGAGTGGTTCTGACAGTGATGGCACGCTACACTCTGACTGTGGAAAAGGAGAGAACATTGGGTGCCCTCACTCCAGCCATCCCTGTGGCTCTCTCTCCACAACACCAGCCTGAAGATCAATGCACTCTTCTTCCAGTGCATTGACAGAGACAGAGACAAGACAAAGAGATAGTGAGAGAGAGAGAGAGAGTGAGTGTGTGTGTGTGTGTGTGTGTGTGTGTGTGTGTGTGTGTGTGTGTGTGTGTGTGTGTGTGTGTGTGTGCGTGCACATGTGTGTGTGTGTGTGTGTGTGTGTGTGTGTGTGTGTGTGTGTGTGTGTGTGTGTGTGCGTGTGTGCACATGCGTGTGTGCACATGCGTGTGTGTGTGTGTGTGTGTGTGTGTGTGTGTGTGTGTGTGTGTGTGTGTGTGTGTGTTTATGCATGTGTATGAGAGAGAAAGTGTGTGTGTATGTATGCGCTCATGTGTAGCATCCATGAATGTGTTTGCATGCATGCATGTGTGTGTGTGTGCATGTGCATGCGCGTGTGTGTGGACTTCAGGCTGAGAACTGGCCCTCAAGAGCTCAATCTGTCTTGCTGCTACCCATGGGATCCTGGGGTCCCCTCCTCCTCCTCCACCAACTGTCACAGCCACCCCACCCCTGCAGAACAAACCTGAAGGTGACAGCACTCCCCTCTGGATGTGTCATGTCACCAACGGTGGTCTGCCCCCCTCCTCTCTCTCTCTCTCCATGACCTGGGGGTGTGGCTAACAAGACTGAGCAGATCACGGGCCGTGGCATCATGTAAATAAAATACAATATTGTAATAATAATAATAGATAATAATAGATAATAATAATAATGATAATAATAATAGATAATAATAGATAATAATAATAGATAATAATAATAGATAATAATGATAATAAAAATAATAATAATAGATAATAATAATAGATAATAATAATAGATAATAATGATAATAAAAAATAAATAAGTAAATGAATAAATATGTAAAGAAAAAAATATATTGAAAAATAAGCAAATAAATAGATAAGAAAAATATGAATAGATCCTAAATAAATAAATAAGTGATAAGTAAATGAATGTGTAAATAAGTAAAAGAAATAAAATCAAAAGATAAACAACAATAACAAAAAGTTGTGAACAGCACATGATGCCACCCAAACCACCGAGGCCTCACCCAAGTTCCAACCCTGCAGTCACACTCAGCTGAGTGTCTCCTGCCACACAGCCAGCCAAAGAAGGCAGCAGTCTTTTCAGAATGCCATGGCATCTACGGTGGTCTGTGTTCCATCAGAGTGTTGCGTGCCATCACTGGTAGAACCACAACTACAACCCCTACAGCACAATGCCTGTGAGTGAACAAGTACTGACAAATATGTCACAAAGTATCAATTCTTCACATTTCTTCGTGTGATTACTTTCAATGTCACTTTTTACTTATTTGTTTAAAGAATGTAAAAAGACTATTATACTGATTTATGATACTCTGAGGGGGTGTTGTGTGTGTGTGTGTGTGTGTGTGTGGTGTGTGTGTGTGTGTGTGTGTGTGTGTGTGTGTGTGTGTGTGTTGAGGGAAAGGGTAGAGGGTGCATGTGCATGTATGTGGCATGCACCAGGGCATGTCTATGTGTATGAGTGCTGTAGTATATGTGTGTGCAACACACACACACACATACATGGGACGCATGGGCATGCGTATATGTATTATGTGTTAGAATGTGTGTGTATATTGTGAGCTTATGTGTAGGTATATGATTACACTCATGCACATGTAAGACTAGATTAGCTGGAGTATGCCAAGTGTATGCAGGTGCCTTGTCCAAAATTGCCATAAAAATTACAACACTGATAGCAGTTTCACACACAAAATATTGTTACCCTGTCATTTGCAACTGCAACTCTGATAAAGGAAAAAGGCCTTTATCATTAACAAATT
>CM060343.1:30200091-30225091 GCA_030674155.1 Stramonita haemastoma
AAAAAAGAGAAAAAAAACACACAAAATCAAAAGAAAAAAAACCCACCACTGACACAACTCCCAAACATTCATTCCTCAGTACATTCAGTCATTCATCTTAAAAGCTATCAATGTACATACTTCATCCATCGTTAACTAAAGCTAGTTATTTTCTATGATGTCAAATAGTTTTTTCACTTAAAAATTCCTCAAAAACAAATAATGAATGCATCAGCTCTAAAATCTCTCTCTCCCCTCTCTCCTCTCCCACACTCTAGCTGAAAAGTTACATGGCACAAACACACAACCCCCCACCCCCCAGCTAAGAAGTTTGACACACACAACTCCCCCCCCCCCCCCCCCCCCCCCCCTCAAAATGCACACAAACCAGCTAAAAGACTTCACACACCCTCCGACTCATCCCCCTCTCTCTGAACAACACACACACACAAACACACACACACACACACACACACACACACACACACACACACACACACACAACACACACACACACCACCTCTCTCTCTCTCTCTGTAACCCTTGAAAAATAAAGATTATTCATTCGTTCATTCATTCATTCATTCATTCATTCATTCTCTCTCTCTCTCTCTCTCTCTCTCTCTCTCCTCTCTCTCTCTCTCTCTCTCTCTCTCTCTCTCTCCCCTCCCTTTCTCATTCTCTCAACCCACCCACCCCACGCCCAACACACACCAACTAAAATGTTACACACACACACAAGGACCCCACCCCCCTCTCCCTCTTTCTAACACACACACACACACACACACACACACACACACACACACACAACCAACCACACACACACACACAACATACACACACACAACACACACACACACACACACACACACACACACACAACACATACACACAAACACACACACACACACACACACACACACACACACACACACACACACACAAACCTTAGTTATTGCATATTACTGGCAGTCAGGGAAAATTATACCAGCTGAGTGCTTCTTGTCTAGAAAAATTCTCCTAGTTTCAGGTAACAGTCACTCACTTCAGCAGTTTTTCCAGGTCACTGATATTTCACTTGCATGATTTTCCATGTCAGTGATGTACTTCACACACACACACCCCATCCCCACTCTTCCCACCCCATCAATACACATACACACACACTGACCACAAAAAGTCGCTTTCTATGATCAAATCACTATTAACACAAATTCAAATGTAAAATGATTTCAGATATATTCAAACTCATTCAACTGAAAGCCGGTTTAAATGACCAGATCCCTGTTTATATGTACAATTTCATTTACAGCTTTATCAAACCAATGCTGACACAATTTCAATTACAAGTTTATCAAAGCAATGTTTACAGAATTTCAATAATAACTTTATCAAATCATTGCTTACACAATTTCAATTACAAGTTTATCAAAGCAATGTTTACAGAATTTCAATAATAACTTTATCAAATCATTGCTTACACAAGTTCAATTACAACTTTATCAAATCAATGCTGACACAAATTCACCATGTACATGATACAAGCATTGCAAAGACCACCACAACCAGGTTTCAACAAACAGTCACTCATATAATATATATATATATATATATATATATATATATATAGATTTATATAGATATAGATATTATATAGATATATATATTATTTTTTAAAAATTAACAATAAAAAAAACCCACACATCTAATAAGGTATGTCATAATTCCAAACATTTTTAACATTCTAATCTCTTGAAAAAAAAAAGAAAAGAAAAGAGACAAAAATTTCCTGACACAAAACCGACATTCATTCCTCAATAAATTCATTCCGTCATCATAAAAGTTGCAAATATACTTATTTTATTTTTCACCCAACATCACCTAAAGTTAGTATTTTTTGTAATAATGGCAAACTTGTGTCATGACAATAACTATTGCAAATTTTTTTCTTACTTTGAAATCTTTCAAAGACAAGTAACAAACACACACACACACCAGCTAAAAAAAAAATATATCTCTCTCTCCCTCTCTCTCTCCACACACACACACACACACACACACACACACACACACACACCAGCTAACAGTTTCACCTACATATAACTCTCCCCCCCTCCCCCTCACTTATCCCCTCCACACTCTCACTCCCCCTCTCCCAAACACACACCACCTAAAAAGTTATACACTCACAAGTACCTCCCCCCACCCCACCCCCAAGACACACACACACAAATATCCCTCCCCTGAACACACACACACACACACACACACACACACACACACACACACACACACACACACTCACTCACTCACACACACACACACACACACACACACACACACACACACACACACACACACACACACACACACACACACACACACACACACACACACACACACACACACACACACACACACTCTCACACATACAGGACATTAGTCATTACATTAAACAGCAACTATCACCATGTAAAACTTGGGCTACTTTTCCCAGCAGAGCATGCATGTCACCACAGCATACCCCCCCCCCCCCCCCTTTTTTTTTTTCAATCTTTATTATATTAATTTACTCTTGTATCAGGAAGCTTTCCAAAAAAACTCTGCATGCCATAAGAAAACATTCTTGCTGTCATGGATTCTTCAATCAGTATTGACAGTGCTTTGCACACAGAGCTTTTGCTTGTTGGCTAATCTGAAAGACTACCACATCATTATTTTTTTGTTTTCTCTGAAGTGTCACAAGATGAGAGGTAATATCTGAATTCAGATGGTATTTTCAGTGCAGAACTCTGGTAACTTGATTTCTGGGTAACTCTGTTGTCTCTAAACCACTCCCACTGCCCTTGGTATAATCTGTTTTAGCTAACGACAGAATGTATCAGCTAAACTTACAATAGTGCATTAACTACGCTACATTTTCCAGGATTAAAGCTAAGGCAAGCTTCACAGTGGTAAGGCAAGCTTCACAGTAGTAACGCAAGCTACACACAGCTGATGCAAACTTTACACCACTGATGCAAAATAAACACAGAGCTCTAAGAAAAGCTACACACACCTGAGGCAAACTACACACACAAAGAAAAATAGCAATACAAAACTAAGGCATGCTACAATGATGAGATGAGAAAACTGGGTATACAAAGCTGAAGCGTGCAAAACAGATTATATCAGAAACATAGAGAATAATGAGCCATGGAAGCAGGATAAACAGCCACAGACATTGCCTTGAAGTAAATTACACAGAGCAACAGCAAGCTACACAGAGCCAAGACATGTACCACAGAGCTAAGATAAAAGCTACACAGAGCTAAAACAAGTACCTCAGGGCAGAAAAAATGACTATGCAAAGCCACGGCAAGCCTCACTGAATTCAGAAAACCTGCTAAACAGAACTAAGGCAATACACTCAGACCAATGGCAATCTACACAGAGCTAAGACAACCTACATATATATGGACTGATTTAAGTATGGGTAACCATTAACAGCACCAACAGATACCAACTCACCTTTCAACAAGCAAAGTCAGCTCATTTGCAAGCATCAAGCATGAAACCTACAACTGGAATCATTCAAATCAAAGGAACCTACAAAACATATTTTATTGTAACTATTTGGAACTGAAGACACTGAGACAGAGCTCATAACTAAACCACCTCCAGTCCTCTCCACAAAACCTGTAAATAGCACCATCAACATGAACATACCCAGCAAACAACCCCAAAGTTGGAATGCAGCTACCTTCATGGTGGGCAAAAACAGTTGCTTACCCAAAATCTTACCACTGGTAAACCTCAGCTCTAGCCAAGGAACACACACACAAAAAGTAACTGTTGGCATTTATGAAGAAAATAAAATTTGAACTGAAGGCAGTGGTGAAGCTGATGTCACAAAACTGACAGGTAGCTAGGGCGTGGGGGCTGTGTGCCTTTTCTTTACTCAGATAAGCTACACCTGCACTTCATAGAGCATCATCCAATCCAAGATATTGTTAGGGCGTTAAATACACTGACCACAAACTTTATTTGTAGCATTTGACTATACTAGTTTATATCAAATTAGATGAAAATAGTAATAAAAAATTAAATTAAATTTAAAAAGTGACCCAAGTAATGGTTTAATAAAATTACAAATAAGAGAAGGTATGGAATGAACAAAAACAAGAAAAATATAGTCAACTACTGTAAGAATATAGTAACAGGAGTTGATGGATCAGCTTTCAGTTTATTAAGTACTTTGCATTAAGACTGGGGGGTGAAGCTGAAACTAAGTATATTAGCGCTGCATCATTATGGTTTTTTTGTTTGTTTTGTTTTGTTCTTATTCTATTACATCAAGGATAATGGAATAAGCATTCATGTGCTTTTTTTCATCCAGTCCTCATGTGTATGCAGTTTTGTAAACATTATCTGTTCCCACCTGCACACAATGGCCTACTCTTATGAAAAGCAGACCAGGATTTAACATGTGCACAAGATGTTCTACTGCGTTTGCACAGACTCATCTGAAAGACTTTTGGGGAGAGTGGAGTCAGCACTGATGTTAACTCCAGGGGAAAAAATGCCCTTGAACTCAGCTTGTCAAATTGCGAGGGCAATGTTCTGACCACTACACTATCCTGTCCCCAATCAGGCAACAGGAACTTAGGATGGTTAACTGAATAACTCATAACAGCACAGATACATTAATTGGAAACACTGTGCTCCAGAACTTCAATAAACTTAAAAGGCTGCTGATGTTTTACTGTTCATTTCTTGTTTAGTCAATATTGTTTTAATACCATCTTATTGACACCTACACCACATCATGTACATAAGCTCTGAAAAATAATTAACACTCCCCAACTATTCGGAGTGGCGCCAAGCATGTAAACACACAACCACACACACACAAACACACCTTTGAAAGCAGTGCAGTCCAGTGGATCCGAGCATTCCTAAACTCTCTCCCAAGAACATGACAAAATTGAACGGCGAGCACCGCAGTCAAGTACTTTACTTGAACTTTGAACTTTTCCAGGATTAGGCCTAAGACTTCATCGGTCATCCATGCCTGGTGACAAGATAGGCCCTAGGCCTACTTCTGTATGGCAAAAGTACTTCAGGCCAAATCATCAGTTGCAAAAAAACTCCAAAGCTACTAGTCTAGGCTACCGAAGCCTTACTTGAATACTTGAACCTTGAACTTTTCGATGATTAAGACTTTTCATCTGTTCATCAGTCATCAATGCTAGGCGACTAGATAGGCCCCTAGGCCTACTTCTGAAGAACTTCAGGCCAAATCATCAGTTGCAAAAAAAAAATCCAAAGCTACTAGGCCTAGGCTAGGCTACGGAAGCAGCAAAGACTCGCGCTGTACACAGATAACCCCCACAGGCTACCTTCACCTTGGGAGCATCTTGTCTCCCCCCCCCCCCCCCCCAAATCATTATTCCCCTGGCTGGTTACTCCCCTGGCTGGTTACTCCCCCCATCTTCTAATTTCAGTTAGTTGAAATGGAAAACAACAAAGATAAACAAGTGTGTGTGTATGTTACATTTACATGCATGTATGTAGCACACGTGTGCGTGTGTGTGTGTGTGTGTGTGTGTGTGTGTGTGTGTGTGTGTGTGTGTGTGTGTGTGTGTGTTTTAGTTGTTGTTGTTTTTTTTTTTTTTATTCTTTTATATCGAGGATAATAGAATAAGCACTCTTGTGTTTTTTCATCCAGTCCCCTGTGTATGCAGTTGTGTAAATATTGTTATCTGTTCCCACCGGCACACAATGGCCTACTCTTATTTCCATTTCAAATAACTGAAATTAGAGGATGGGGGGTGTAACCATACGGGAGTAAAGAGCTGACCCCCTCACCTTCACCCATCCCCTACACTTGTTGACCGTTGGGACATCACTGACGATTTTGCTAGCAGCTTCCTCCACTCCTTGCAGTCCTCAACTTTCTGTAGTATTTCGTTCTACTCAAGGCCAATCCACCTTCTAATATCTCCCCATCTTTTTTCTGTCTGCTTCTTCGTCTCCCTCCTTGTGCTGTTCACTGTAGGATAGTCTTGGTCAGTCCAGATGTTTGTGTGAGTCTTTTCACTCATGTCAGGAGGTCTTCATACGGCCGATGGTGTTTCTTATTCTAGTTCTTACTTCCTCGTTGGTCATGTGATCTCTATGAGATATCAGGATGTTTGAAAAAGTATGGTATCTTCAGTGCCTGTATCTTTCTTTCAATGTCTTCTGTTATGGTCCTCAGTACATGCTTACAAAAATGTGGATATGACTAGGGGACATATCAGTCTAAT
This sequence comes from Stramonita haemastoma, assembly GCA_030674155.1. Taxonomy (NCBI): domain Eukaryota; kingdom Metazoa; phylum Mollusca; class Gastropoda; order Neogastropoda; family Muricidae; genus Stramonita; species Stramonita haemastoma. Next base: position 30,206,364 of record CM060343.1, read on the forward strand.
CTTGGAGCCGAGGGTGATGTTCATGTTGATCCTGAGGACTTTTAGTTTGGTCACTGCAGCTGTTGTCTTGGGTATCCTGGAGAGAACTTCACTCTTCAGGTTCAAATCCTTCAACAGATTCTACAGCTTCCAGATTTTCAAAGTCCAATTTTCTTCTTGTCAGCGGTAATGTCAGTGCTGATACCATGGCACTATTTGTCATCAACTGCTTCTTTTCTGCACTGATCTGCACGCCATATGCTGAAAAGGCCTCATCAAGGCAAGTTATCAAGCTGACCAGGTTTTGCTCTTGTCCAGCTATGCCATTGGTGTAATCGGCAAACTGCAATTTCTAATCTTCCTACCTCCATAGCCGACTATTCCTTTGTGGTTTTTAAATCAATCAGCATTGTCCTTCCTCCATAGCCAACTATTCCCTCATGGTTTTCAAATCAATCAGCATTGTCCTTCCTCCATAGCCGACTATTCCCTCATGGTTTTCAAATCAATCAGCATTGTCCTTCCTCCATAGCCGACTATTCCCTCATGGTTTTCAAATCAATCAGCATTGTCCTTCCTCCATAGCCGACTATTCCCTCATGGTTTTCAAATCAATCGGCGGCAATGCTCTCAATGGCAGCATCAGTGGTAACAGTCAACAGTGGACAGTTCAGATTTAGCTGCTCAAATGTTTCAGCAAAATAACTAACATCTTCCACTCTTCTCTCCATTGGTCTTTTCACTCTGGTCTCTTCTCCCTTCACTCTCTCTTATAAACCTCTGGTTACTTCTTTTCTTAATGTCAAACCTATATTATGCCTACCATTGGATGATTTTATCATGTTAATCATGCTTTATTCTTCTTTTGAAAAGGATAACTTTTCAATAAGGAAGTTTTGTGTTCAGTACAGGCCTAACAACAGGGAGAGACTGGTGGGGGCAGGGGGATCATGTGTACTGACCATAAGACACTAAGGGGAGGCAAGGGAGAGGGAAGGGGTGGAAGGAGAGTGAAAGAAACAGAGTGAGACTGACTACATGTGTGTCTTAATCTACTCAAATCCCCCATTGGTGTCCTTGATTGATCATGATAGATCTACCTGAAAATGAACTGTTGACAGAGAGAAGGAATGGGCAACAATCAGAGGGAGGTAGAGGAGGCTTACCAGGTGTTGCTGGTGATCAATTCAACTTATACTCCTATGTCAAGTCAATTCAACTTATACTCCTATGTCATGTCAAATCAACTTGTACTCCTATGTCATGTCAATTCAACTTGTACTCCTATGTCATGTCAATTCAACTTGTACTCCTATGTCATGTCAATTCAACTTGTACTCCTATGTCATGTCAATTCAACTTGTACTCCTATGTCAAGTCAATTCAACCTGTACTCCTATGTCATGTCAATTCAATTTGTACTCCTATGTCATGTCAATTCAACTTGTACTCCTATGTCATGTGAATTCAACTTGTACTCCTATGCCATGTCAATTCAACTTGTACTCCTATGTCATGTCTTTTGCCAGAAGTAGGCGTCATAGTAAAGTATGAACTGGTTTGCAGAGAGAAGGAATGGCCAGACATGCTCAGCATGAAAGAACAGCATCTAACAGAGGAAGATGGCAACAAAGGTCTGACTGCACAGTCTTTAAGGCTCCCTTTAGGCAGGCACTACAGTAATGTTGGTAATAGAAGGAGTCTATGAATGAATTTTTCATGACAGAAATCTTTGCATAGTATATTATTCTTATCTCCTGCTCTCTCCCTAATTGCTCGCATTTCTATCATGTATTTACATGATGCACTTCTAATCCAATCCAATCATGTTGTTTATAGCCCGATGACCACAAAGGCCATAGTAGGGCTGTCACCTCATAAAAAATTTTCATCTCGGAATAAAACTGTGCAGCTATATACCAATAAAAAAGGGGTATAAAACTGAACTCTACTATCCTTCCTTGTATTGACGCCCTGGTCAACTATAAGGGTCAAACCAGAGCAAGCACCGTTGTGGGAAAAAACCACATCAACCACTCATGAAGAAAGATAAAACCAAAACCACATTCCTGCCAGCCGCTATGGCGCAGTGGTTAGCGCCTTGGATTCTGAACTGGAAGGTCACGGGTTCGATTCCCAAAAGAGTTGTAGTGATTTGGGGGGCTCTGGCCAGCTCCTACCCAGAGTGAGTGTCTAGTGGAACATCACGAAAAAGGATCTTTAGGGAGTCTGCAGCATGATGCGCTTTGAGCACTCTGACTGTTTGAAAAAGCATGATGTCATGTTCACTAAAATGGGTTTTATCCCAATGGATTTTCCTAACTACACCCTACAGAGACACTCCACATCACGTTACACAACTAGAAGTGTCTCAGATAAAAGTTTATTTTCTTTACATCTAAGCACTCTAAACACACACACACACACACACACACACACACACACACACACACACATTCACACTTGATTTCACACACCACAAACACACACAACACACACACACACACACATACACACACACACACACACACACATACACACACACACACACACACACACACACACACACACACACACACACACACACACACACCTCCTATGCCAGTATAAAGCATACTCTCAGACTCTCCTATCTCAATAGTCACAAGTCATTGACTTTGCTTTGTCAGTAAGAATACCACCTTACATCACAATTTTTTGTCTGTCCAGATGATTCACGAACCTATCTTCATAATTAATTTATTCAAAGGCTGCAACCCCAACAAGCCACCCATCCCCGTAAGTTTACACTAAAATTTCTTTTTGCCTCATCTTTAAATGTCAAATGTGGGAAGGAAAAGAACCAGAACACAGGTTTGTTTTTGCATACCTGTAATGCATGTGCTGAAGTCTTCACTGTGTTACGAGTACATGAGGATCTGAATGGTGTTGAACAAGGACTCCAAGACCCCATACTTCTTTGCTGAATGCTCTGACAGAAACTATTGTTGTCTGTAGTATGAGCAAAAGTGTGTGGACCTGCCATTAATTAACTGCAAGCCAAGTCAGGCCCTGCTCGTCTGACTTCGATGCAGGAGAAAATTGTTATCTTTTAAGTCTTTCTGGAAGACTTGCAACTGCTACCAACCTCCAGTTCCCACCTGACTATACAGGCAAAATACCATGAAAAAATGCCCAGCACCACAACTGAATCACCACACTGCTACTACGGGCATCAGATCCAGGATGACAACAACTCATACATTCAGGATAAAACCTAGTCCTACACATCACCACCATTGCTGGAACTTACAACAGCAGCAGTACAGATATACCATGATGCAGTACAATAGACTAGCACACAGCAGAGTTGACAATCTCCCAGGATATGAAACCAGATGATTCTTTTTCACATACTTATGCTTTCAAACACCCAGATTTTTTTTGAAATCCACCGTTTGCCAATGCTCCTTATTTCCAGTCCATACATCTGAAATGACCCCTCTCTCCCTTTGCCAAGTTTCTACTTTTGATACTTCCAAATCCAGACAACAGACACACCTATTTCTGACCAATGACCTTCCCCTACACTTACACTGTTCCTACAGTTATATGTAACACACACACACACACACACACACACACACACACACACACACACACACACACACACACACAGAGAGAGAGAGAGAGAGAGAGAGAGAGAGAGAGAGAGAGAGAGAGAGAGAGAGAGAGAGAGAGAAGAGAGAAGAGAAAGAGAAAGAGATATAGACAGACAGACAGACAGACAGACAGACAGACAGACAGACAGATAGACAGACAGACAGACAGACAGACAAACCTATAGATAGATATAAAATTCTGGATTCTTCTGTAAATGAAAAAATGTTTAGTCCAATTTCACTCTATATGAAAAAAAGCTGAAAAAGTACACTTGCTAATGAAAATGAAAAAAGCTGAGAAAAAAAGCTGAAAATGACAAAAGCTGAAAAAGTACACTTGCTAATAAAAAGGAATATCAACCAAAAGTACTTGCAAAATCAGGCACAGTAGTTAGCGCAATGGACATTTCATTGGAAGGTCGGAGGTTCGATTTCCAAGCAATGCTTTTTTGGACCTCACCTAGCTCCAGCCTTGTGTGAGTTTACTATGGGCTCATTGGGAGGACTTGGACCACACAGTTGAGCATCATGGTAGCATGGAACACCACCTAGATAACCCAGAAGCCATGCAAGGCCCATCTAGCGCCATAGAATCCTGACACTGATAAGCTCTCTGAAGACTGCTGACTGGAGATCCAACATGAAGCTGGGTATGGCTGGGGTGGTGAGTTCAGAACCAGCAGCATGGGAACAGCAGGAAAGGTCCATCACACAAGATAAGGCAGCACAAAAAGTAACACACACACACCACAGAGACAACCCACCTTGTCAGCACTGCATCCTCTCTGGAAAAGGGAAATACCTGAGATCATTTCAGGCTTTCCACTTCTGATGTCTTGTCCTTGTTGAGTGGTACATGGCAGAGTCTTTTCACTCAAACATTTGTTGAGCAAAAGGGCCAATCTCGGCGACACCAGCCCCGTGAAGTGTTTGTGCAATGAATACAATGTAAACTTATCCTATGGCCTAATGTGACTGAAAATTCTTCCCTTTGAAATTTTCGTCAGTGCAGAGGGCCTAGAGCTTTAGCAGTCAAAGCTTTCATCTCTTCATGGGCATCCACAAGTAGTGGTAGCACCACTGAGATCTGGGGAACTGAAAACCTGAATCTCCAGTCTAACAACTGTGGCAATGTGGGTGATGCATTGGCATCTTGACTGCAGGGTTATGGGTTTGAATCCCGTAAGTTTTGGTTATTTTTAGGCTCCAGTAGTCTTAAAAATGGATGCCACTCTCAGCATGAGGTGGCCCTATAGACCGTAAAGGACCACTGATCCACCAGTCATCCCCAGAACAGTTTGAGGCCTTGCCCACTGCCAGATGTCTACAGCTCTGAGCAAGTTTAAATAATACAACAAACTTTTTTTTTTAATGCACAATAAGTAAATAAAAGAAACAGCATAAAACAATGGCTCCAATATATACCTCATAAGCAACTTTTCCAATTGGTAATTTTGAAATGCGCCTGAGTTTTTGAAAATTTGAAATTGGCTGCAAACTTCAAAATTTCGATATAAAAAAAATTGTCAAAATCTACTTTTAATTCAATAGAAAACAGTTTTTAGCTGAATAGTTACAATGCTACCTGTTACCCATCTCCATGGCCAGTGTTGACTTCTCATAAAATGCTACAGCAGCAACAAACCATTCTGTTTTCTAGCATGGTTTTCCACACACTCAATAATGAAATAAATGTAACCAGCACCAAGCTTCATCCAAGGCCCCCCCATGAAGGAGATAAGTAAAAGAACCACAAGGAACAAAACTGCTTCACTCCAACAGCACCCTAACATATAGCCACTGAAGAACTAGGCATCACTCTTTTTTTTTCTAACACTACAGCAGAGGCATTTAGCATTTCAAATAAATTAATACATTATCAATAATATTAAATAATGATAGTTGACCAGTCCTAAAAAATGAGAAGAGACCCATAGCTCTCCATAAAGCCAACATCCATAGCTGGCTTCATGACCTGCATAGAATCAATGACTACAATAGTGCTATGTAGAATGCAGAAATACCTGTGAGCTTCAGCTTTCAACCTGAACCCAGTATCTAACGCTACAATACACTGTGATCTAGCTACCTACACAGACAGAGACCCTGCCATTCCTTTGAACATTTTCTCTCTCTGACTTAAGACAATGGTCACACACAGACTTGTCAACCACCTACCTCTCAAAATCTCCCTCCTACAGCTGCTGCTGTTGTTCAAAGTCCTCTCTCCTTTCTGACAGATGCATGTCCTCCACAGCCCTGGGGCTGCTCCGCATTGCTCCTGAGGAACAGAGAACAACAGCATTGGAAAGATGGTCTACTGAAAGGTTGCCCTACTCTGCTACTGTAGCTATCAGAACAATGGAAGTTTACAGTATCATGGCCATTCTCACCAGCTACACTCCATCATCCAGTCTTTCCAGCTAGCTAGCTTCACATGTTCTGAACAAAGGTAAAACATGGCTCTACAGAATTTGGGGAGAAAATTTTGACTATTGGGGGGGGGGGGAGCTTTTCAGGGCCCTGTCTTTTAAAGTCCTTCAACCACTTTTGCATATCAAGCCTTGAAATAAAGGCCCCAAAATTGTTTTTCCAAAGGATCTTTAAGGGCTTAAAGAGCCTTGATAATGCAATACAGTGCAATGCAAGATGTCAAGAGATGGGACATTTGTGTTAAATTTTTATACGGCCTCAAGCATAATTTTTCAAGCACAACTCAAAATCAGCCTACACAATGAAGGAAGTTGGCTTTTTTCAACTTCTAAAACTATAAACTATCTGTTGATACTATTAAAGCAAAAAACATGATAAGAAAAGTCTGAAAAACAAACTTTAAAAAATTCAAGATGCCCTCAGTATATATTGCTAAGTCAAATGCATTTCTAACCCTGCAGTTTCATACAGACACTGAAACATTTTAAACCTATGTGTAACTGCCATAATAACTAGGTGCTGAGAATGAAAGACTGAAAGAAACTGGTGTTGAATAGATCAATGGAACTCACCTGGGGGATGGACTCTGTATTTAAAACAGACAGCTTCCAATGTCTGCTCCAGCTTGCAATAGTCAACCTTGAGTCTGGCAGCCCTCCAACCTGAAGCACATTATTGTGTAATTGTTCACTTGTTTTAATTTGTTATTTTTTTGTCCCTGTTGACCTTTTTATATTGTTGTTGCTTTGTTTATTGAAAGATGGGCAAGATTTTCTTCATCCCTCAGCTACAGCTCCTAGGTTCAACAATAGAGATTTTGCAATATGTGACTGACTGCCCAACATGAATAGCCCTATTCAGATTCTGATTTTGGGGGTATTTTTAAACACAAGAATGTGCATGCAATTTTTAGATTTTGTCATCCATTCCTACTGGCAGCAATAGTTCTTTTAAAAGTGGAATGGCTCTTAACATGTAAGATGTTCTGTGCATTTATACACAGGACCTTAATTTATAGCCTCATACATGATACAGTACTTTCCAGGAAGTCAGTACTGATGTTAACTCAACGGGGAAAAATCCCCTCCACCAGGCATCTCGTGGTAGCTCAAACCCATGCTGCCTGATCATGAGCATGACACTCTTAACCACTAACTTATCCTGCCCCTGCAAATGGTATTATGGTCTTTATGAATCACTCATCAGAAAATGTAAAACAAGCAATGCTAACAAAACAAAATGCTAGGGGGTGAAAAAATTACAAACCCTCAAAATCTCAAATAGGAAGTTTCCTCAGACCCTTATCTTCTTCCTCCAGGAAACCCTTCGTTTTAGTGCAAGCACAATGGCACATACACGTGCATAATGGACTCAGCACCCAAAAAAGTACATTCTGCTGTAATGACCACCGACTACAGTGCAACGCATTTTCGTTCATAACTCTGTCAGAAAACAGTAGTTGCTTTCTGAACAATCGATGAAGAAGGGGAAATTGAACTATGTTCATATTGCCATGCTCTCTACTAACGTAGCAGTGGAAACTAAATTATTTCACATCAGTACAAGGGGCATGTAGATCTCCCTCACCATAGGCTAGCAGTGGCAGGGAACTTGTTTTTCAACATACCTGAAAGCATCTTGATATGGGGTCGTTTACTGACATACTTCAAACGATTAAACAAAAAAAGTAATCTACGCTAAAGCTTTCTGCTACAAAGGACCTGCAAAGCACGGACATTATATCGCTAATTACCTTTATTTTTGGTTATCAAAGATGTCTGCCATTGAGCACATGTAGCTTCCACGAGCATGTGACTATCTAAATACCGAAAACTAAGAAAACCATCGGTAGGCCTATGCCGTTAGAATGTGTGGGAGCAGCCAGCTTCTGAATTTTTCACAGACAAAATTAATAGATTGTTACAATTAAAACTACGTAATACTCTTTTTTATCGTTTTTATTATATTCTACATTTTTTTCCCAGTTTAGATCAACATTTCCTGTTTTCTGTACACAACATAGGCCTACATTGCAGATACTGTTAACCACAAGAAGCAGCATTGTTGAATACTGATTTTGCAACTGGTGTGTGTGTGTGTGTGTGTGTGTGTGCAAGTGTAGGCCTATGTGCCGCCACTCTATTGTGTGTGGGTGGGGGGAGGGGGAACACAGGTGTGCCTAGGTTTGGGCACTTGCCCTTGTGGCTTATGCTCACACACAGCTAAGAGATCGTTCACACATAAAGTAAGCCTACAAACTGAAAACAAAACCATTGCTTTATTTCATTTTCTTTCCTCACACACACACACACACACCTGAAAGGGCATACACACATACACTCAGGCATACACACACATGGTGCGCAAAGACGCCTGCACCCACACATGCGTGCACACACACACACACACTCACATACACACATAGGACAACCATAGTTATAATTTATCAACCCAGGAAATATCTGATGAGCCTAGCGTACAGTTAGAATATCCAGTAATTGTGTCTTTAATTTTTTCGGATCAGCTATCAGGGGTTGTCCACAGCTGCAGCCTGGAATAAAACTAATATGGGTTTTCTCTCAAATCATGTTTTATGTTTCCTTTAGCGAGCCAAAAGTAATCTGCAGATAATCTGAAAAACCATGGCTTCACTTTCACAGATGATAATGTCGACACAGGTATGCCCTCAGAGACTTATACACATAATCAAGGCCTTTACCTGAAAACATCTCTGAGTATTTCTCTGCAGGGATCTGTTTATCAGATGACCCACATAATTTTTTTTAGGGGGAGGGTCTTATTTTTGTTTTTGTTCCTGGGTTTCAGATCTGAGGCTCACCAATAGTGAGATTTTTGCTATGCAAAGCACATGAGCGTTTATTCCATTATCCTCGATATAAAAGAAAAAATCAAATCAAATCAAATCAAATCTGTAGGAGATGACAAGGAGTCTCCAGAAGCAGCTAATCTCTACGGCCTGTACTCTCCTCTCCAAATCAGCAGTCAAGAGTCCAGGAGTCACAGGCTTACATGAATATGGATATGACAAGGGAGCACATTAGTCTGATCTTAGAGTTGAGTGAAATATTTTTATCGTTCCAGATGGTGTTCAGTTTTGACAGTGTTGTTATTGTCTGTGCAATCCTGCATACTACCTCTGGCTTGGATCCCCTGTCTGACACAACAGCTCCCAAGTACCTGAAGCTTTGAACTGTTTCCAGCTTCTGGTCGTTGACCCTAATAATTATAAGTGCTGATGCCCTTGTCATATTGGTCATAAGTTTGGTCTTTTCTGCAATGATTTCCATGTTGTATGTTTTAGAGACCTTGTTCAGGTGTTCTGTTAGGCTGGCAAGCTCTTGTTCTGATTGTGCTAGTCTGTCAATGTCATCTGCAAAGCAGAGGTTTGTAATCATTTTACCATCAATGCTGACTGATCCTTTATGGTGCTCCAGTGCTTCAGCCATGATTCTCTCAAGGAAGATGTTGAAAAGAGTGGGTGAGAGTAGACAGCCCTGCCTTACTCCAACTGTTGTTTGAAACCACTCTCCAATGTTGCTGTTGTAGTACACTGCACTGGTGGCCATTGTGTACAGCTCTTTGATGACCCTGATCAAGTTTACATTGATGTTGTGCAAATTCATGATTGCCCACAAAGCTGCATACCACACCATGTCGAATGCCTTCTTAAAACCAATAAATATGCAGCAGAGGTCTTGTTGGTGTTGAAGGTACTGCTCACAGAGTACTCTGAGGTTGACTATCTGTTCAGTTGTGCTACGCCTTGCTCTGAAACCTGCTTGCTCCTTAACAATTATGGTCTCTGCTTGTGTCTTCAGTCTGTTCAATATAATCTTCAATTATTATGAGCCTACTTGGGTGGCATATGAGGATGATTGTGTGGTACTTCTGGCACTGCTGAATGTTTCTTTCTTCGGGAGGGTGATGATAAGTGACTGTGTCCATGGTGTTGGCCATTTTCCTGTCTGCCAGATCTTGTTGCAGATTTTTAGTAGAGCATTGATCATGGCTGCTCCTCCAGCTTGAACCAACTCAGCTGGAATGTCATTAGCCCCTGCTGACTTCCCACTTTTCAGCAATCTGACTGCTGTTTCCAATTCTTCTCGGAGGATAGGGTGACTGTATCTGTGCTTGTGGGGGACATTGAGGACTTCTGGATCTCCTGTGATTTTATAGTTATACAGGTTGGTGCAATATTCTGTCCATCTGTTCAGAATATCCTGGTCATCAGTGAAGTACTTGTGATTTTTGTCTTGGATTGTTGAGCTTCTCCCTTGTTTTGTGCCAGTCAGGTTTTTCACAAGTTGATATGCTTTCTTGCTGTTGTTTTTCTTGATGTTTTCCTCAATGTTCTGGCACTGTTCACCAATCCATTTCTGTTCTGCTTCTGTCATGGACCTCCTAATTCTTTTATTGAGTGCCCTTTATTGTTATGCTCTTTCTTCTATTTCATGTTTCTTTTTCTTCAACTTGCTATAATTGTTGCATAGTTGTAGGATGTTGGGTATGATCCAAACCTTTTTGACTGGTCGATGTATGCCAAGTAGTTTGCTTGCTGTTTCAGTCACTGCTGTGTTGAAACCACCCATCAAGGTATCTATATCCATGTCATCTGTGTTTTTCAGAGTGAGTGCTGCAAATAGCCCACCGATCCTTGCCTGAAAAATGTGTGTTACCTCTAGATCTTTCAGCTTCCAGATGTCAAACTTGACCCTGATGTCGTTCTACTTGTGAGTTTGTTTAAGACGAGTGGGAATGTCATCATTTCAAGGTCATGGTCACTCCCTATGCCCCCGCCTGGAAAGCTTAGTGTCTGTGCAGTGTTTATGCTAGACCTAAATCGTCTTTTCACCATGATGTAATGTAATTGGTTGTTGTGTTCACCATTTGGGCTATGCCATGTTCATCTCCTGGATTTATTTATGTGAGCCAAGTGTATTCACTAGCTGGAGATTGTTGTTACTGGCAAACTCCAGGATTCTCAAACCTCTTTCATTTGTTTCTTTGTTACAGTGTGGTCCACAAACGCCCTCCCAGTCTTTGTGGGGATCTATTCCTATTTTGGCATTCCATTCACCTTGTACAACAAGGATGTCTTTCAAGGGAATTTCATTTAGAACCCCTCGTAAATGGTCGTAAAATTCTTTTATTTGTGGCGCTCCACCACGAAATGAGTCGCTTAGCACATTACCCAATTTTGAGCTAGGAGCCTTTAAAGGCAGGTGGGGGTCAAGTTGTCAATTTTGAGATTTTGATTGATTATTAAACTAGATCTGTTTATTTACCTTAAAATGAAATATCAAGGCATAATTTTTATTCCTTTTGTTTTTAAATGTGTTTTGAAAATACCAAAGCACTCATTCTGACAACCTGTTACTAAAATAAACTTGCCCGTTTCTCATTTTGTCCCATCCTGCAGTCTATCATTTCAATTTGTAATAATGTTGCACAGAATTGTCCGATTTTCAATCTGTTTTTTGTATTTGATAGCCACTTTATTGCACATTAATAACATGTCAATAACTTAAAATTGACCTCAGGTGCACTCCGTCTCATTATGTGGTGGAGCGTCACATTTCTTCATCTGTGCTGTGTGATGTAGGGGTGTATGCTTGTACTACTGTAATGTTGAAGGGGGTGCTCTCAAGGGGAAGGTAAAAAGTCTGCTGGACACTGACTGACAGCTTATGATGGTGTTCACGATGTCCTTGTGAATGAGGAACCCCACACCCTGTTCATGCTTATCCTGTTTTCCACTGAAGAATATTTTGTGGTATTCCTGGGTTGTTGTTTATCCCATGTTTTTTCACCTTACTTCACAGAGCCCAAGGATGTGCCATTTGTATCTGGCCACCTCATGTGTTAGTTCTTCCCCTTTGCCTGTGGCTTTTAGTGTTCGTACATTCCAAGTGCCAATGGTGATGTTGTTTCTGGCACAGATCTTGCTATGTTGTAAACCAGTAGCATACTTTCTACCTTTGTCCTGATGTGCAACAGAAGGCTCTGTCCTTAGTAACCTGGGCGATGACTGGTTTGGAGATTCTGTTTCTTGTCTTCATAGTGTATTTTGGGCAAATCAAACCTGGCGGAGCCCATCCCTCTCCACGTGGGATTTTTTTGGTTGGGTTTACTACCCCATATGGGGACGGGATAGCTCAGTGGGGATCATGCCAATATGTCCCAGTACCATTGTGTTACAGTACAATTACATCCCAACAAATCCATCTCAATGCGTCCCCATTAAGCAATCCCATTGGGACCCAACAAAATCAAGTGTGGATAGGTCCCAAGAAAATTGGTCTCAATGCATCCCATAAAGGAATCCCATTACGTCCCTGCACAATTGTTACTTGAGCAATGCTTGAACACTGGGGTGTGCAGTGTGTGTGTATGTGTGTGTGGGGGTGGGTGGGGGGGAGGGTGAATGGGGAGGTGAGTGGGCCCAGTGAGGTGCCCCTGTGGAATGGGGGACCAGCAGAAGGGGGGGGGGGAGGGGGGCGAAAGTGAGAGGGGGGTGTTGCCAGGGTTTGTCACAACTTGTTTGTGGCTGCACTCATTTAGGACTGTGTGTGTCTGGAGTGTAAACATTGGGGAAGCCATTTCTCATAACTCAGTTGACACGGGTTGTTGAGACTTTGCAGGTCGTTTGGGTATTACTTCAGGATGGTGCAGGACCTTTTACTTAAATGTTTGGATGGTTAAGACGACCAAAAAACCCCTGTTACTTTTAATTTTTAACCTAGCTTCACCAAAATCAGTGTGTAGATACAGCAGGCTACCCAATGAAGTTGGACATGCTGATTTCAGATATGTACTTCCCAACAGCCTGACTGACCACTAGACACCATTACTGACCAAGAGTGACCACGACTGAGAATCACCTGGAAACCACTTCTTTGGACCTGGGGAAGTCAGAAATGACATTTATTATATAAATTGACCACAATGACTACTAATGAAATCAGCTTAAAATTACTTCTCGGATCTGGGAGGTCAGAAATTATCATAAATGTCATTTCTGACCTCCCCATATCTGAAAATGTTGTTGCCAGCTGATTTCAGTAGAGGTCATTAGTGGTTATAAATGCCATTTCTGATCTCCCCAGATCTGAAAAAGTTGTTTCCAGCTGATCTCAGTTATGGTCACTAGTGGTCAGTTAGGCTGTTGAGGAATACACATTCAAAATCAGCATGTCTGACTGCATGTACACACCAACTTTGATGAAGCTAACTTAAACAAATGAAAAAATGATGGTTTTTAAAGGCTATTTATGAAGGTAAGCTGTTGAAAAATGCATAATCCTAATCAACATTTCAAACTGCATTTACACTCCAATTTTGGTGAAGCTTGCTAAAAAAATGGAAAAAATAACAGATTTGAACGGCCATTTTCTTTTCAGCTCAGGCTGTTGAGATGTACATATTCCTTATCAACATGTCAAGCTGCATCTACTCACCAATGTTTGTAGAGCTAGCTTAAAAATGAAAAAAAATAACCGGTTTTTAACCATGTTTTAAACGTGGAACTAAAACGTAGAAGGTTGTGCACCATCCTCCAATAATATCTAATCAACCTACAATATCATAAAAAATTGTCCCTAAAAGTATTCCAGCTATGAGGACCAGTTCGCTATTTCAGTTACTCAGCCTTTCCCTGCAACAGCATTTCAGTCTAACACAACTTTATGGGCTGTAGACTGCCGAAGTTGCAAGAATGTGACTAACTAGAAAACAGCAGTTCTGTTCTTCTGGTTCAGCTATAAGTAAAACGAATTTTTTTTTTTGATAGTTGTTGTTAGTTTCACCAAGATAAAAGCAGATTTGACAAACAAATTGAATTTATGTATACAAACTGAATTTGATTATTGATTTGGTTTGGTGAAAATGTGTAAAGTTGTTTTACACATGGAAGTTGGCTAAAATCATAAGACTTTTTCTACTTAACTGTGTGATCTTGGATTTATTCTATAGTTGGATGCTGGTTTTACAACTGGAATTTTATGAGTAACTAATCATTTGATTTTGTTATTCTGAGATGAAGGTTATAAATCGCAGTGATCACAGGTGAATTAGTGTGGACTAGTACAAAGTTGTTGGATTAAACTACTATGAGATAGTTTAATTGGAATAGATGACTTTGAGTTGGAAACTGTGAAGGTAGTCTGGCTAGTCTATTGTGTGAAGGTAAACAGTCCTTGGTCCTGGTCCTGGAGATAATTGCCCTGCTGTAGCACTAGGCCTACAGCCTAGGGTGTTTTGAGCAATCAGATGTGTGACAATTTGTATGGTCAGTCATTTGTGTCAAAAGCTGTTAATTTTGTATGTGATTTTTGTGACACTAGATTATGCTTGCTCTGTCTCTTCCTTACTGTCTCTGACTCTCTGTGTCTGTCTGTCTGTCTCTGTCTGTCTCTCTCTATCATGCTACAATATCCAAGGGTTTGATAGGAGCCAATGTTGTGAAAGAAAGAGATCTAAGCATAGGCTAAGTTTTGTTGGACATTATGAAAGTAATGTAAGTAAGAGTACTAATGTGCAGGATGCTGGTGTTTTTTTGGACTGGTGTAAAAACTTTTGTACAAATATGGAACTATGAAAATATGTAAATAGTGTAAAATTTAGCCAAAGAGTTTTTAACTTTTTTTTTTTTTCAGACATGGATATAAAAATTCTTTGCTAAATAAAAAAAATAAATACATAAAAATTTCACCCAGTTTCTGTAAAAGATAGAGATTGTGAAAGAAAGGGTTTACCTGGTTTTTGTGGAAGAAAGAGTTTTTTCTGGTTTATGTGGAAGAAAGAGCTTACCTGCTTTTTCTGGAAGAAAGAGTTTACCTGATTTTTGTGGGGAAAAAAAGCTAAAAAAAAGAAAAACAGAAAGAAAAAAAGTAAGAGTACTGAGGAAAGGGTTTTCCTTGTTAATTGTAATATTTATGACGCTCCACCACATAATGAGAGGGAGTGCACCTGAGGTCAATTTTAAGTTATTGACATGTTATTAATGTGCAATAAAGTGGCTATCAAATACAAAAAACAGATTGAAAATCGGACATTTCAGTGCAAGATTATTACAAATTGAAATGATAGACTGCATGATGGGACAAAATGAGAAACGGGCAAGTTTATTTTCGTAACAGGTTGTCAGAATGAGTGCTTCGGTATTTTCAAAACACATTTAAAAGCAAAAGGAATAAAAATTGTGCCTTGATATTTCATTATAAGGTAAATAAACAGATCTAGTTTAATAATCAATCAAAATCTCAAAATTGACAACTTGACCCCACCTGCCTTTAAAGGCTCCTAGCGCAAAATTGGGTAATGTGCTAAGCGACTCATTTCGTGGTGGAGCGCCACAGTTTTGGTTGTTTGATTTACAATTGTATTCTCTCTATTGGTTCCCTATGATTAACTTGGTATCTTGGTATGGGTGATGAAAGGAATGTCGTTTTCTTACATTTGGCTAGACGACAAAAGTCATTGCTATGTGTACCTTACATGAATTATATACCTTGTTAAATGTAGATGAGTAGTTCCTTGAATTCTTTGGTTTGTTTCAGGAGTGTGTGCATTGCTCTGTGGCGTTGGTAAATGAAACAATAAATTGTGTTACCATAACACCCTTGCATGGGCTCACATCAATATGCATTTGAGTTATGAGTTAACCACCCTCTTACAGTATGTTTCATGGGGCACATGCATATACACACACACCTGTGAATAAGCTAAAGGTGCATTTCCAACAGATGTGATGAAAACGCAGATTTCGGGCCCCTGCAATTCGCACTTTTTCACAGTTACAGAGCCCACGCACCCACACCCTGCTCTACTCTATGCATACAAACTTGATAGCTATTTCTAATGTGTGTGGCGCTGGGCGTGTGGCAACACCACAGCCCTGAAGATGGCAACCCTGCTTGTACATAGCCGAGTTTGTCGGAAAGAAACCTGGTACAGTATAGACAATAATGACCCCTAAAACACGCATCAAATAATAATATCATACAATACGATGCATCACAGCAAAGTAGAGGGTATCCGGCATATCTGCCACACTCACCCACACAAAAATGCACACACAAGTACCAGCGCACGCACGCACGCGTGCGCGCTAACACACACACCCCTGAATAAGGTAAAGGCGCATTTCCAACGGGCGTGACGAACACGCAGGTTTCGGGCCCCTGCCACCCACACTTTTGCACAGTTACAGAGCCCACGGCACCCAGACCCTGCTCTACTCTATGCACACAAACTTGACAGCCGTTTCGGATGTGTGTGGTGCTCGATGTGTGGCGTTCTCTCTCTCTCTCCTCTCTCTCTCCTCTTCCTCTCTCCTCTCTCTCTCTCTCTCTCTCTCTCTCTCTCTCTCTCTCTCTCTCCTCTCTCTCTCTCTCTCTCTCTCTCTCTCTCCTCTCTCTCTCTCTCTCTCTCTCTCTCTCTCTCTCTCTCTCTCTCTCTCTCTCTCTCTCTCTCTCTCTCTCTCTCCAGGCTATGTCACTTCACCTCACCTCACCTCAACTCACCATTGGCAATCAGTAAAGTGGTTTAAAAAAATGCCCACAATGATGATCACCACGTCAAACTCCATCCACCCACATCAACAAGAACAAAAACTCAGGCTGTGCGTTTTCAGAAACAAAATGAAAAGAGAAAGGAACAGATGCAGTGCTCTTTCCTGAAATAGGCATGGAGAGCATGGAAAGGGGGGGGGGGGGGGGTTATATCCACGGACAATTTATCAGACACAGGGAGGGTTCACTGCTGATAACCAGCCTGTTTCCCAACGCCACCAGGAGCGCCACCGCTGCTGTGCCCAGCATGCTTCTTAACGTCACTGTAAACTCCACCGCTGCAGTGGCCAGCAGGCTTTCTGCCCACGTCAGTCAGAGCAGCTTTGCGGCCCTGTGAGGGTGTTCCCCTTTGGCAAGGGGCCAAGAGGCGCCAGAAGGTGTGCCTGTAGCGAGAGCCCATGCTGTAGTAGATGAGGATGTTGAAGGTGGCGTTCACGTAGCTCAGCGTGTCCAGAATCCAGTTACACAGCATGGACAGGTTGTGCTGCTGCTGCCCTATGCCTAGCTCAGGCACGTACAGGTACACCGTTCTGTCAACAAAAATATACACATTTATGTCCAGAAACATGCAGGTGGGTAGGGTACACCTTCTGTCAAACATACAGGTACAGATACACTGTTCTATCAACAAAACGGTACACCTTTATGTCAAGAAACATATAGGTGGGTAGGTGCACTGTTATGTCAACCATACAGGTATACCTTTAGGTCAACCATACAGGTACACCGTTCTGTCAACCATACAGGTACACCGTTCTGTCAACCATACAGGTACACCGTTCTGTCAACCATACAGGTACACCGTTCTGTCAACCATACAGGTACACCGTTCTGTCAACCATACAGGTACACCATTCTGTCAAACATACAGGTACATCATTCTGTCAAACATACAGGTACACCGTTCTGTCAACATACAGGTACACCGTTCTGTCAAACATACAGGTACACCGTTCTGTCAAATATACAGGTACAGGTACACCGTTCTGTCAAACATACAGGTACAGGTACACCATTCTGTGAAACATACAGGTACGCCGTTCTGTCAACAACCATACAGGTACACCGTTCTGTCAAATATACAGGCACAGCGTTCTACCAACAAACATACAGGTACACCATTCTGTCAAACATACAGGTACACCGTTCTGTCAAACATACAGGTACACCATTCTGTCAACAAACATACAGGTACACCGTTCTGTCAACATACAGGTACACCGTTCTGTCAAACATACAGGTACACCGTTCTGTCAAACATACAGGTACAGGTACACCATTCTGTCAAACATACAGGTACAGGTACACCATTCTGTCAAACATACAGGTACGCCGTTCAGTCAACAACCATACAGGTACACCGTTCTGTCAAATATACAGGCACAGCGTTCTACCAACAAACATACAGGTACACCATTCTGTCAAACATACAGGTACACCGTTCTGTCAAACATACAGGTACACCGTTCTGTCAACAAGCATACAGGTACACCGTTCTGTCAACAAACACGCAGGTACATCGTTCTGTACACAAACATACAGATACAGCGTGCTTATTCCATTATCCTCGATATAAAAGAAAAAAAAAAACCAAACAAACGTAACCAACCTGTACAAGGCAGAAGGGAAAACGCAGATAACGAAGAAGATGGAGTTGTACACCAACATCACCGTCACCCCAACCTCCCGCTCAGTGGACCCCCACCACCTGAAGAAGAAACACCAGCAGAAGCAGAACCGCTGCTGACCCTAGCTCGCCACGCCGCCGCCTGGTAAAGCTTGAAGATGGTCAGAGAAGTAGTGACTGTCACCATGGTGATGACCACCCCGGGTATGCCCACCCGAAGACGTAAGCGTTGAGGGTGCCGATAAACTGCTGATGCTCCAGGAAGAACTGGCTGGGGGTCAGAGTCCAGATTGTGGAGTTGGTCACGGGGTCGTAAGCGCAGACAGCTTGGTACACCGTCATGGCCAGAAAGTGAAGGCTGAGGGTAACGAGGGCGGTGAGGGTGATGAGGATGGTGGTGGTGGAGGGGGAGAGCACGTTCTGCGAGTGCAGGGGCCACAGCACGCAGAAGCACCT
>CM060343.1:30227591-30230091 GCA_030674155.1 Stramonita haemastoma
ACTGCCGCGATCTCCGCCCTTCGTTCCCTTCCTCTGCCTGTGGCCCCCTGTCCTGCTGACCAGTCAGCCTAGCTGTGTACCGTACCTAGCCAGCCTCCTGCATACCTGCATACCTGACTAGCTGGCTACAGTCCAACGTGTCCAGTTTGTGTACCTAGCCTGGCTTATGCCTGCTTGACTAGCTACAGTCTGAGTGTCTAGTCTGTGTACCTAGTCAGTCTTCTGTCTGGCTACAGTCTAACGTGTCCAGTCTGCGTACTTAGCCAGCCTTCTGTCTGACTTGATACAGTCTGACATGTCCAGTCTATGTACCTTGCCAGCCTTTTGTCTAACTTGCTACGGTCTGACATGTCCAGTCTGTGTGCCTATCCACCTTCTGTATGGCTAGCTACAGTCTGAAGTGTCCAGTCTATTAACCTAGCCAGCCTCCTGTTTATCTGGCTGACTAGGTACAGTCTAATGTGTCCAGTCTGTGTACCTGGCCATCCTTTTTTGATATTTCAGAGCACACCTAAGTAACTATATTTTTTTGTTATTTTAGATACCACTAAAGTTGGAAAGTATACCCAATTTACATTTCAGATCATCCTAAAACTAGACAGCACTATGACTTGAGATTACACTGAGACCAGAACTTTAACAGCTTGGTTTTTTGTTTTGTTTGTTTGTTTGTTTAATTTTACGAAGAAATACAAAAATCTATGACAATTTTATTTCTGAGTTGACATTTAAAAAACCCAAACTCTAATGACCTTTTTCACATAATTACACTAAAGATAGGAACTCTAATGACCCTTTTTTCTTCTAAGCACACTAGAAATAGAAACTCTATTGTTCTTTATCTCATAATCACACTAAAAATTAAAACTCTAATGATCTTTTTCTCATAATCACACTATTAATGGAAACTG
This sequence comes from Stramonita haemastoma, assembly GCA_030674155.1. Classification (NCBI taxonomy): domain Eukaryota; kingdom Metazoa; phylum Mollusca; class Gastropoda; order Neogastropoda; family Muricidae; genus Stramonita; species Stramonita haemastoma. The sequence continues at coordinate 30,228,503 of CM060343.1, forward strand.
AAGACTATATATATATATATATATATATATATATATATATATATATATATATATATATATATATATATATATACATATATATATACATATATATATATATATATATATATATATATTTTTTTTTTTTTTTTTTTTTTTTTTTTAGATCAAACTAACAATAGAATCACTCGTGACTTTTTTTCTCATCGTCACACTAAAAATTTTTCTTACGAAGCTTTCAATCAAAATAAAAAGTATAATGACATTTTCGGGTAGGAGAAGAGCTGTTTCTGAATCCAGTCTCCTTCTTGTACGCGAAAAGTTTATTATACCTTTTATTTATTTATTTTTTTATTTCACTTTATGTCACAGCACATTTCTCTGCGTGAAATTCAATTCGGGCTTTTCTCCCCGGGGAGAGCGCGTCGCCACAAGTGCTGCACCTACCCATTATTTTTATTTTCTTTTTCCTGTCTGCCACTGTATTTGTTTCCCTATCAGAGTCGCTTTTTTCTAAGGAATTTTGCCAGGGACATCACTCTTGTTGCCATGTTTTTTTAAACATGCGCTAGATAATGATGTGCAACACACGGGACCTCGGTTTATCGTCTCATCCGAAAGACTAGCGACCAGACCACCACTCATGGTCTAACGGATGGGGGAAAAGTTTTGGGCCAAAACGGGATTCAAACCATCGCACACTCCGACCCGGACTTTTCGCTTTCTAGTCAGGCGGGTTACCTCTAAACCACCGATCCACTAAAGGACTAAATCCACAAAGAACTAAACACTTCCAACTCGTTGGTATGTCACATATCCAAATCTAAACATTTGCTTTCATTAAGTTTGCTCAACTGCTTAAATATTTGCAATTGTTAGTGATAGTATACTATGTATGTTATCTGTAGCAAAGTGTAGTCATCTGTCATAATGTATGTGTGTATGTGTGTATGTGTGTATGTGTGTATGTGTGTATGTATGTATGTATGTATGTATGTATGTATGTATGTATGTATGTATGTATGTATGTATGTATGTATGTATGTATGTATGTATGTATGTATGTATGTATGTATGTATGCATGTATGTATGTATGCATGCATGCATGTATGTATGTATGTATGTATGTATGTATGTATGTATGTATGTATGTATGTATGTATGTATGTATGTATGTATGTATGTATGTATGTATGTATGTATGTATGTATGTATGTATGTATGTATGTATGTATGTATGTATGTATGTATGTATGTATGTAAATATCACAGGACTATCATAACTTTACTGGCTGTCCTGTCAAGGTATGCTTGTATTTGTTGTGACACGTGTCCTAAATAGATTCTGTTTTACAACCAAACAACACGTGTATGCATGTACGCCTGTAGATGAAAAGATGGATCAACAACAGATATCAACCACTCAGTGTAACATGTACTAGGAGTAAACCAACAAATGCATTGACAAATAAACTTTTCTCTCAGTTAGTAACAGCACCGCACATACATACATACATACATACATACATACATACATACATACATACATACATACATACATACATACATACATACATACATACATACATACATACATACATACATACAT
>CM060343.1:30235091-30245091 GCA_030674155.1 Stramonita haemastoma
GCACACTCACTCTGGGTAGGAGCCAGCTGGAGCCCCCCCAAATCCTATGACTCTTGTGGGATTCGAACCCACGACCTTCCAGTCCGAAATCCAAGGCGCCAACCTCTGCTCCATGGCGGCTGGTGAGGGTGATAGGATGGGGGGGGGGGGGGGAGAGAGAGATTGAGGAGTGGGGGACAGATTAAGGAGGAGAAGGAAAATATTTAGCAGAGAGAGGACAGGAGAGAGAGAGAGAGAGAGAGAGAGAGAGAGAGAGAGAGAGAGAGAGAGAGAGAGAGAGAGAGAGAGGAGAGAAGAGAGAGAGAGAGAGATTTGATTTGATTTGATTTGATTTGATTTGATTTGATTTGATTTATTCTTTTATATCGAGGATAATGGAATAAGCACTGTTGTGCTTTTTTCATGCAGTCCCCGTGTGTATGCAGTTTTGTAAATGTCATCTGATCCCACCGGCACACGATGGCCTACTCTTACGAAAAGCGGAACAGGATTTAACGTGTGCGCAAGATGTTCTGCGTGCGTTCGCACACGGGGCCTTGGTTTAAAGTCTCATCCGAAAGACTTTTTTGGGAGAGTGGAGTCAGCACTGATGTTGATGCTGGCCCCTAGAGAAGCTGAGGTCTCTAACGCCTCGCTCCCCTACGACCACACAGGTTATGGGACGCCTTAACCTATCTTACCTTTTTACAATACAATACAATACAATACAATACAATACAATACAATACAATACAATACAATACAATACAATACAATACGCGCTACTTTCATCCCGTGGATCCATGAAACCATGGGTTTAAATCTTGTCAGCGATATCTTGTGAATTTAGGGTTGATTTTTTGGGTATAATCTCCTAGGTCAACTTCAATAATTTTAATCCCATATACCGTGGCCTACTCTTTCATAAAGCGGAACTGGATTTAACGTGTGCGCAAGATGTTCTCCGTGCGTTCGCACACGGGGCCTCGGGGAGGAAGGGAAGGGGGGGGGGGTTGGAAGGAAGGTGGAGGTGTTTGCATCCTGTGCATCTGCTGAAATCTGGATAGATGGGATCAGGGGGCTGTACTCATGCTCAGTCCTTTCTGTACATATAAATGCCACTGCCATTTATTGTATTATGCTGTATTGTATGGAATGGTTTTGTAATGTAATGTATTGTATTGTATTTATTATTGTATTGTACTGTGTATCGCTTTAAGTCACAGCAGATTTCTCTTAAGTTTGGGCTGTTCTCCCCGGGGAGAGCGCGTCGCCCCAAGAATAGCAACGCCCTTCATTTTTTTTTTCTTTTTCTGTTTGCAACTGTATTTGTTTTCCTATCATAGTGGCTTTTCTTCTGCAGAGTTTTGCCAGGGACAACTCTTGTTACCGTGTGCCCTTTTACGTGAGCTACATGATTGTATGGAACACACAGGACCTCGGTTTATCATCTCGTTCAAAAGACTAGCACCCAGACCACCACTCATATTCTAATGAATAGTGGAACAGTTTCGAGCAACACATAGTCAAAGTTTGTGCTCCATCATGTGAGAGTAGTGATCATAATCCAGTTTGTTATACGTGGTTTAAAAATCGATTGAAAATTCTTAAGGTAGGACATAAAACCAAATTATTACAGAAGATAAAAAAAAAACTTGAATGAGAGTGATTTTGTTTCTGATCTGCCAAATTCACAATTAAACCATGTATATCAAATAAGAGATCCCAACGAAGCTATCGAATTTTGGATTAATACATTTATTTCAGTTTACAACAAACATGCACCGTTCATAAGGAAAAGATTTAGGGAAGTTATTAAACTACCTTGGATAACAAAAGATATTGAATCTGAAATACATTATAGAAACTATATGAAAACTCATGGAACAAAAGAGCATAATTTATAAGTATCAACGTGAGTTCAATTAAACGCAGATCAAAGCATAACTACCTTCAAAAGCTGTTAGTATCAACAAACGATTCTCGCTAAGCTGGGAAAGCTATAAACTTTTCAACCAAACAAATATTTATTTAAAAATCAACAGGCAATTAAAGACATATCATCAGACGAATCATACTGTCATTTTTTAAAATGTTGCAGATAAAGTTATATTATTTGACAGATCAAGAAATAATGATCTTCATTATTTAAAACAGTATGTGGAGTCAAATTCAATTATTTTTCCTTTCTACCTACCACCAATGACTATTCTAGATGTACTCGAAAGCTTAGTTCTTCAAAAAAAGTCAACAACTCGTGATTTAGATGACTTAGATGCGAAAGTATTAAAACTTTCAAGCCCATTCTTTCTTGACTCTTTTACATACCTATACACTGTGTATTGAAAAAAAGTTGCTTCCCTACAAACTAAAGCAGGCAAAAGTTGAACCTGTATACAAGTCAGGTGATTCCTCTTCTCTGTCAAATTTAGAGACCAATTTCGATTTTGTCTGTCTCATCTAAGCCTGTTGAAAAGCATTTACAAAACCCCATATACTCTTACTTTTCTAATAACAAACTAATGAATGAAAGTCAGTCTGGGTTTCGAAAACAACTATTCCTGTCACACACTCTTATTCAACTCACTCACAGTTTTGTTTTGTTTTGTTTTGTTTAATGTCCTTCACTACTTGGTGATATAGACACACCCGCATTCTCTCTCTCTCTCTCTCTCTCTCTCTCTCTCTCTCTCTCTCTCTCTCTCTCTCTCTTCTCTCTCTCTCTCTCTCTCTCTCTCTCTCTCTCTCTCTCTCTCTCTCTCTCTCTCTCTCTCTCTCTCCTCTCTCTCCTCTCTCTCTCTCTCTCAGATATATATATATATATATTATATATATATATATATTTATATATATTATATATATATATATATATATATTTATATATATATATATATATATTATATACACTCACAGTGTCTTGCGTAATGTAAACGAAAAGCAATTTACTGTTATTCTTTTTGTGGATTTCGAAAAGGCATTTGATGTCATTAACCACTCTTTGTTATTGCGTAAATTATAATTATTTGTACAAGCTAACACTACAAATTATTAATCTTCTAGCAAGTTTCGTTGTCAGATAGGAAGCAGCTAGTGATAGTTAATGACAAAAAATAAGATGTATTAGCTGTTAGACATGGCATGCCACACGGATCAGTGCTGGGACCCATATTGTTTTCGATATATGTAAATGACTTACCCTGCTTTATAAATTGTCACTGTGGAATGTTTGCTGACAATGCATCTCTGTTCTGCAGTGACTCTGATACCAATAGGTTAGCCAACAAACTACAGGATAACATTGACAGATTAATTTCTTGGACACAGTTAAATCCTATGTCTTTAAATGCACAAAAAGCAAACTGCATGTACGTTTTAGCTAGACAGAAAAGAAAAAAATAATGAAATCCAGTTTTAAATCCTTGTTTATTGATAAACGATTCATTGAAGGAGTGGATCTTCATAAAATACTAGGTATCACTATTGACAAGAGCTTGAGTTGGACTGATCATGTGATGTCTCTGGGGAAAACGTCTCTCTAACAGGTTACTTCAACTATCTAAGATAAAAAAGAACTTTCTCGACAACCATTCCCGTAAACTCTTCTTGTGTGGCCATATTATGCCTATCGTGGACTATGCATCAACACTATGGGACAAATGCAGTGAAACAAATATGAAATTTATCCACCGTTTATATAAAAGAGCACTTATACTGGTTTTGTTTAAGTCAAGCTCAGTGACTGTTACTGATTACAAGCAATTAAATATACTGACGTTCCCTAACAGACTTTTTTCAACAAAGCTGCGTGAATGCACAATGTTATATACAGAAATGCATCTCCAAAGATTAAAAAACATTCAAATTAAATCACCACAGGCACAATTATTTGCTAACGTTTCCAAGAAGCAGAACGTGATCGCTACAAATCAAGTTCTTTTGTATTCAGGTAGTCATTTATGGAATAATTGCCCAAAAGATCTAAAAAGTACTACAAGCAAAACCCAATTAAAAAAAAACACTTAAAAAAACTATCTCATGAATAACAGTGTTGAAAGTGGCTTATACATTTTACCTTTTCAACCCCCTGTATTCACTGTTTTCTTGTTATTGTATGATTTCAATGTAAGTTTGTTGAAATATTATAAGACATTGTGTAGCATAATGCACGTGTGCACATACGCACGCATGTGTGTATGTTTGTATGTATATATGAATGTATGTTTGTATATATATATATATATATATATATATATATATATATATATATATATATATATATATATATATACATGTTTGTGTGTGTGTGTGTGGGGGGGGGGGGGGGGGGTGCGCTCGCGCGCATACGTGCAGTTATGTTGAAATATTGATATGCTATAATTTTGGTTCAGGTGTGTGTGGTTGGCTACTTTGCTGAGATTATCATCAGTTTACCCATCGTTATTGATGTCATCATTGTTGTCGTCATTAATGTTGATTGTTTTTTTTTCTTTTTCATCTTCTTCCAGGATTTTCTTTTCTAGATGGCTTGATGAAAGAAAGCAAGTGTTGGTGCATTCTCAATGTACCATCTGTGAAAAAAACAACTTGACTTTGACTTTAGCTTTGACACAAAGGCTGTACACTTTGGCAGGGTAATGGGATTTGGGCTGTTGAAGGCAGGGACAGTTGTGGGATGAAACAGGGAGGAAAACTCTTAGGTTTGCCATCAATGTTTTGAGGCTGGATTTATATTTGTCATAGTAGGCATTTGGCAAAGGGAGAGAGAGATGCCATCCCAGATCAATGGACAAGAAATAGAGAAAGAACGATGAGCAGCTGTGGACTGGTTGAATCTCGTAAGCACAGGGTATCTGCAACAGATTAAAGAGAACGAGAAGGAGTGTACAGGTGAAGGAGAGTGCTGTTTTGTGGAGTCATTTGTAAAAGTGGGCACTTATCTTGTAGTTTATTCTCTTTGACACAGGTAGCCAGTGAGGAGATCGCAAGAGAGGGTAATATATTCTGATTTTTTTCTTTCTAAGGACTAGTCGAGCTGTGGAGTTTTAAATACGATGAAGGGAGTGGAGAGGTGAAGCTGGCAGACCATCCAAAAAGAGAATTCCAATAGTCCGGACATGACAGAATGAGAGACTTGGCAAACTTGGATCAGTGGACAGTACATTACAATTGCACTAATACACTGTAATTGATAATAGCATGACTGGCAGATTTGGATGATGTATTTTTGCATAGGGATTGTGTTTTCAATAACAACCCCTAGATACTTGACAGCAATGGAGATAGGGACTGATGTTTTGCTGAATTCTTTTGAAGTAATTGTAATGAAAGAGAGTTTGTGTTTGGTCCTTACAAGTATAGCTTCTGTTTTATCTGCGTTCGTCTTTAACTTGTTCTGTATCGTATCCAGATTTGGATATCTTGAAAGCAGTAGGGCATATTCATCAAGAGAGAAGGCAGGTTTTCAGGATTTTCAGGCAATATGTTCACTGCTTAGAATCTGAGGGTCATCTGCGTCAAAACGGCCGGATGACGGTTTATCATAATGTGACAGTGGAGCAGGGAAGAAAGTGAAAAGAACAGGGCCAAGAACTGATCCCTGTGGGAATCCACATTCCAGTTTGGCAGTTTGGTCGAATCTTGTTTACTGTGACTGTCTGGAATGGGTCTGTAAGGTATGAACTAAACCAGATGAGGGCGGTGTCAGTAACATCAAACATTTTTTGGTGACTGGAGAAAAGAATTGAGTGGTTTATAGTGTCAACTGCTGCAGATAAGTCGAGTAGAGAGAGAAGGGAGGTTTTCCCTGAGTCAGTAGTGAGTAGCATTGTGTTCAAGGTATGGATTAGGGTGGTTTTAGTGCTGTGGATGACGTGACAGACAGACTGAAATGCAGGAAGAAGATTGTTGGATGGAGGGTGGTAGTTGAGATATTATAGAACTAGTTTTTTCAAGGACTTTAAAGATAAAAGACAGGTTTGAAAAAATCGAACTGAATGTCAGTCATTCGGATGAGACTATAGACCGAGGCCCAGTGTGAGAACGCACGCAGAACATCTTGCGCACACGTTAAAACCCTGTTCCGCTTTTCGGAAGAGCAGGCCATCATGTGCCGGTAGGAGCGGATGACAAAATAAACTTTAAAAAAAAACGCTTGCACACAGGTGTCGTGTTTAGACACCATCACTGAGGGAAAAATAATGGGTAGGTGCTGCACTTGTGTCAACGCGCTCTCCCCGGGGAGAGCAGCCCGAATTTCAGCAGACAAACCTGCTGTGACATAAAGTGGTATAAAAAAAAAAAATGAAACAGGTCTATAGCTCTTAAGTTTGTTAGAGTCAAAGTCTTGGTTTCTGAGTAGAGGTGTGATTTGACGACCCGAGTTCGATTCCCGGTCGAGGGGATTTTCCCCCTGGAGTTAACATCAATGCTGACACCACTCTCCACAAAAGTCTTTCGGATGAGACTGTAAACCGAGGCCCCGTGTGCGAACGCACGCAGAACATATTGCACATACGTTAAATCTTGTTCCCCTTTTCTTAAGTGTAGGCTATTGTGTGCCGGTGGGAACAGATGACAATATTTACAAAACCGCATACACACGGGGACTGGACGACAAAAAAGCACATTAGTGCTTATTCCATTATCCTCGATATAAAAGAATATAAAAAAAAAATGTGACTATAGCAGTTTTGAGAGCTGACGGAACATTTCCTGAAACAAGAGATCAGTTGACTATTTTTCTGAAAATTGTGCACAAGTTGAGGTAGGTACTTTGCGGAAATAGAGGCAGGTATGGGATCGGAATCACAGGATTGTATAGTCCTTTCTTTCAGAACTGTCGGGATTTGTTTCTCACTCGTTGAGGAGATGATTAATGGAAGCTGTGTGTGTTGTGCACTGCTTTAGATCCGGAAGACTGCTGTGGTGGTGCTGGTTGGAGTCTGGGTCATGCTGACATTCCAGGCAATGTGGTCACTGAACACCTTGCAGGGAATACCACACAACACCTGACTGAGGATGCTGTACCTCAGTTCTCGTTTGGCTTCAAGAAGAAGAAGAAGAAAGAAGAAGAAGAAGAAGAAGAAGAGAAGAAGAAGAAGAAGAAGAAGAAGAAGAAGAAGAAGAAGAAGAAGAAGAAGAAGAAGAAGAAAATGATGATGATGATGATGATGATGATGATGATGATGATGATGATGATGATGATGATGATGATGATGATGATGATGATGATGATGATGATGACGACAGTGACAACAACGATGACGACGATGACGGCAACGATGATGATGATGATGATGATGATGATGATGATGATGATGATGATGATGATGATGATGATGATGATGATGATGATGATGATGATGATGATGGTTAGGAGGAGGAGCAGGAGGAAGAGGAGGGGTTTGATGATAACAATAATGATAATAGTAACAACGATAAAGAAGGGCTAGTGTATTGATAACGCGAACATACCCAGCATGCACTCTCTAACAGAGAGGAATGGGCTCCACCCGGACCCACTTGGCCAAGAGACAGTGCCTGACCACTTCAGTGCCGTCCTCAATGACTCCTCCAGGAGTGAAGGGAGAAGTCAGCCTCACCAAAGGTGTCACAGTCAGAGAAACCTCTTCACTCTTCTGCAGACCTGCCATTGCCACAGTCAGAGAAACCTCTCCACTCTCCACCTGCCAACTCTTCTGCAGACCTGCCATTGCTACAATTCACTTCAGTCATTAGTACACGTTTGCGAAAAAGACCAAACATGCAGGTAAAAGATCCCATCTGTACGTTCGTGGTTGGTTGGCTGTAAAAACAGTGATGGATGAACTACAGAGATCGGCGACTTCATCAGTGCACTGAATCATGTGCCAGTAAATCAGCTGCCTACATGAGACATTACTTGGTCACCTGATAGTTGGTCAGGTGGGAAATTTTGCACACGTAAAACATCTTTGGACTACGAAATTTTCATGTTACATCAAAATAACTATGAAGCAATAGATGAACAGTTTGCAAATTTCTTGTGGCAAATCAGAAATCATGGATCAGTGGTCTAGAGGTAACGTGCTTGTCTGGGAAGTGAGGAATCGCGGGTTCCATCCTTCTTTGAACCTAAGCGTTTTCCCCAATCCAAGATACCTGGCTTAGAGTAGTGATGTGGGTGCTAGTCTTTCAGGTGACAAAAACAAACCAAGGATCCGTGTGTAGCACACATTTAGCGCAATGAAAAGAGCCTGTGGCATCATGCAGACAAGAAAAGTGAGGATCAAATACAAATATTCCAGACAAACCCTGAAAAGCAGACACATACATTAATCATCTCCCTCAAAGTTTTTTGTGTCAACTCCACCTAGCCTGTGTTACAATAATGTCCCGCTGAGCAACAACTTTCACTTCCTTAGAGGATTATGCTTTTCCAATGTTGTGTTAATGAAGGTGTCATAGCCAGTCACAAAGAACAATGTTGTTTTAAGGAATCTGGTTTTGATTTTATCTGCTTTTATGTGTGGTTGATGCGGTTTCTCCCACAATGTGGTGCCTATCCTGGGCTGACCCTTATAGTTGGACAGGGTGTTGGTGCAAGGAAGGAGAGCAGAGTTGGTTTTATACCATGTTTTAATTCTGTTTTATCGTTAAATAGTTTCAATCCTTGATTTCAAGTTTTACGAGGTGACAGCCCTAATGTAGTCTCTGCGGTCAACGGGGCTGTAAAACAACAAGATTGGATTGGATTGGATTGGATTGGATTGGGTGTCTGGGAGACAGAAGGTTTAGGAAGTGTGCTTGACTCTGGTATGTTCATGTGTGTGGTGTGTCAGCCTACCATTCCGCCTTGCCTGTGTCTCTTTGCCAGCCAGTGGTTTTTGATATACCACAGAATGTTACAGACACATAGTGAAATGAACATTGGAATATACCAAAAACCTGTGACACTTTAGATAATGCAGCATTAAATGCAGAAGATGTATATGAGAGACTTCAGACTTCAGATGATTTATTCGGATAGGTCACAGCCCCTTCTGAAGGGCTGAAAACATACAAAAGTGCTAGTATACAGCCATTACTGTTAATTCTTTGATGAAAAAAACGAATAATTCAATAAAGATTTAAACATTTTTTTTTACCATCAACCAAAAATAACAACAACAACAGCAAAGTTCTGACATGGGCTTAGTATCTGTTATTATCTTCAAAGATTTGTACAGAAAAACTGCATTTTTTTAATAACAGTTTGCTCATTTTCAGATGCCATAAGCTGAGCTAGCTTGACCATTGATGGGTAATTCCAATATATAGGCAGAATTAATTCTTTTCTCGGGTCTTGGAGAACTGGATATTGCAATACAACATGAGTTTCATATTTTGTTGCCAGTCTGCAAAAATTACAAACCGAACTATCACTGTCATCTTTTGCATATAATTTAAAACGTACAGCAATATCTGATACACACCTATTCACTTCTATCCCTGTGTACTGTTCAATGCAAAATGACGTTTTGAATGTTGCATACAGAAAAAAAAATCAATCACTGTTTTGAAAGTGAGCATTCTACTCCTGCCATCAGCAGTCAAGAAGTCTGCTTAAAAGATTTTATGAGTGCCTTAACGTTTCCGACTCCTCTAATTGTCCGAGACAAACCCAAAGCCATACTGACACAAATGTGTGCGTATTTTAGATGCCGAAGTATTCTTGCCTTTACGATTATGTCTGTATAGCATCTTATAGGCTTTAGATGGCAGTCCTTATTCCCCATACGAATTATCTCAAGCCAATAGTGTATGCATTTTACCATAGAAGTTTGCGAACATTAATTTTGTCCCTGCATCTTTACAGGCTTGATCAAACATTCCCTTTCCTTTTTGTTCCGACCTACATACATTTTGCGTTTCATGCACTCAGCTTGTTTCCTCAGAATATCGCTAAACACCTATAGTGCTTTATCTGCATCAGTATCAATTAGCTCAGCTGCTTCTTTAAACTGTTGCTGAGTTTCAAGGCTGTTGATGTTAGCAATGAAAT
>CM060343.1:30250091-30252591 GCA_030674155.1 Stramonita haemastoma
TTTTCCCAATGTGGTACAGTTTTTCAACATGTAATGAAGGAATGATGAAAGCTGCACCTCCTTCAGTATTATTGAGTAGAGACCCATCGGTGTATATTTGAAGATGTGATGAGTACTTGTTTATAATATGTTCTTTCACATACGCGCTAAGAATATTACTTCCATTATCTTTTTTATAGATGGAGCATTCCAAATCAAATTGAGCCCTTTGAAGCTCCCATGACGGACAAGGAGATAATAGAGGTATAAGCTGTTGCACTTCTCTGGGATTAACTCCTGACTTTTCAAAAAGACCATTTGTGAAGGTGCTGATTGTGGTGAGTGAGCGGTATTTTTAGCTCTTTTAGGAAATTGCTTGTCAGATCTTAGACTGAGTTCATTTTCTATATTATTTACAGTTGCTGAGCTTCTAAGAACGTATTTTGCGACTGCTACCTCTCGATAGTCATCCAAAGGCAAAACTCCTACTTCCTTATATGTTCCCAAGGATGAAGCATGGAAGGGTACTCCCAAGGCAATGCGAAAAGCTTTACAATCTATGCTTCTAAGTTTATCTAATAAATACTTTGGGGCATTAAAGAAGACTTCATGACCGTATGTCAGTTTAGATCGAACTAATGCCAATGACAGATGTTTTAAGACTGATACATCTTGAGCCCAATGCTGTTTGCTTACTACTTTTATAAAATTTAAGTTTTTTCTAGCTTTAGTTAATAAATATTCAACATGATAATTCCATGTCAGTTTTGATGTAATATAAATACCCAGAAACTTTACCATTCGTTTGTATTCAAGGTGCCTATCCTGCATTTTAAAAGTAGGCAAACCCTGAGGGTCAGCCCCATTATTGAAGAGAACAATGTTGGTCTTCTCTGGAGACAACAGTAATCCATTTTCTGTCATATAAATACTAAGCTTATCAAGTTCAAGCTGGTACGTTTTTCTAATGTAGCTTAACTGTCTCTTGGGGGTTACCTTTTTCATTGTTGTCTTCATCCACATGCACAGATCATCTGCATACTGAACGAGGACAACGTTATTTGACAGGGATCTCGGAAGGTCATAGAGTAGAAGATTAAAAAGATTAGGGGCGATAACAGATCCTTGTGGAATTCCCATTGTCGGAAATCTCGGGGTGGAATAGGCGTTTCCAATTTTAGCTTGAATGCTTCTGCCCCATAGGAAATTTTTGACATAGAAGTACATGTTACCCGACAAACCAATAGATTTAAGTTTAAAAAGTAATCTAGCATGCCAGACCTGATCATATGCTTTACATGCATCGAAAAAAGTAGCAAGACCTAGTGCTATTGACCTGTCCCTTATCTCTCCCATTCTAGTTCCTTACTGTACATGGGAAACGCAGAGTGACACGCTGGGAAGCGACCATGTACCAGCTGTTATGACATTGTATGATGAGTCAGACCAAACAAATGACGTCAAAGATTCTGTTTCAAAATATAACTATAACAAGGCTGACTGGGATAAGTTTCAGTCTCTCTTAAGAATGCAAGAGACTAGCACTTTAAAAGATGATGATATCGACATATTTTATCTAAGATTTACAGAAGGTATTCTGAGGGCTGCTGATAATTCTATACCCAAATTTTCTTCCTTGAAATCTAAAAAACACACAGGTAACGTTTGGTGGAATGAAACGTGCCAGAAAGCAGTAGACAAAAAGAAAATAATGTTCAAAGCCTACTTGAGACATAGATCCTCAGAAAACCATGTGCTTTTGAAGAGGGCTAATAAAGAGGCTGACAGAGTTATAGCTCAAGCTAAGAAAGATTTCTGGTCTGCTTTTTGTAATAGAGAGGTTAGTAGTCATAAAGACATGCAAAAAATATGGAAAAAGTTTAATGACATGAAGCATGGTGTAAAAGTACCCATCTATCCAATTATATCTAAAGATAAAGATTTCCCTACTAATTCAGACAAAGGGGAAGCTTTTGTGGATATGTTTGCACACACAATGAGTGATGCAGGTCTCTCTCAAGCACAAACTGTCTTCAGAAGTACGGAAATGCAGAAAGATATATATATAAAGATCCCATCTCTGATAATTCACACATAATAAACGCTCCGATTACATTGCAGGAGGTCAGTGATGCTATCCAATTGGTAAGCAATAAGAAAACATCGGTGGGAATCGATGCTGTATCTAACGAGATGATGAAACATTTGCCAGAAAACTGGATTTCTTTGCTTCTTGATCTATTTCAGCAATGCTGGGCTAAAGGTTTGCTCCCCATGGTGTGGAAACAATCTATCATAGTTCCAATTTTAAAACAGGGAAAACCCAGAGAAGACAAAAATTGTTACAGGCCCATTGCACTCACTTCACACGTAGGAAAACTTATGGAAAGGATTATATTAAACAGATTAGTGCATTACTGTGACAAAAACAAAATACTTCCTGTTGAGCAGGCAGGCTTTCGAAAAGGCAGATGCAGTATAGATCACCTGGTAAAACTAACCACACATATCAAGCATCAAT
>CM060343.1:30262591-30282591 GCA_030674155.1 Stramonita haemastoma
GGGAAGCTCACCAGGAACTCTCTGACACAGACCCAACATGAACAACTCTTCATCTGATGCTGATGGACTCACTCACAGCAACATAATGAGGATGTCAGTCCCTGATTACCCCGAGTACCAGGCAGCAATGATGATCTTTAAAATTTACCCTACAGTCGTTGTTGTGGTGGGAGGTTTTGGAAACATCGCCTCAGTTTGCGTCATGCGGCGTATGAAGGACCAGAACTCCTCTCAGTATGCTATTTTCATGGCTCTGGCCATTTCAGATTTAACCTTGCTCTGTACAACTGCTGCTCATGAAGGTATAGATAACATTTTCCTTACTCGTATTCAGCTTCTGCATCCAGCGCTGTGCAAGATTTTGATTTGGTTGGTCTACGTCACTACCGCTACATCTGCCTGGCTGGTGACCTGTGTGACAGTGCAGAGAACAATGGCGGTTCTGTGGCCACACAGGATGAGGGTGATGTGCACTGTGAGAAGAACGTGGATTGTTATTGCAATAATTACTGTCTTTTCCTGTGTCATGAATGTTCATCTGCTGGTTGGATTAGACATAATCTTCATATACAATTCGTATTATTGTCACGCTCTTGAAGGGTCGTATCGGTATTTCTTTGACTATGTCTACCATTGGCTGTATGGAGCTCTGGTGTCTGTCATTCCCTTTGTCTGTCAGTTTATCTGCGATATCATATTGTCTGTCACTCTGATCAAAGCAGTTTCTTCAGCATCCATTGCTACACGTGTGGAATCCAACGCTAGCTCTGCACAAAACACTGACAGCCGTAAGAACATGTCTTACAGAACGACCATCATGGTTCTGGTCATATCTGTTACGTATGTGATTTTGACCATGCCTGTGTTTGTGTATTTGAACTATGGTCCGTACCTACGAGAGGAAATTGCAAATTATCCTAAGCAACAGGCTTTGTTAACTCTTCTGGGAGTACTGGCAGCTCAGTTATGGTACACCAACAGTGCCATCAACTTTTTCCTCTACTGTCTCACTGGAACCAAATTCAGAAGGGAGTTTATCAACTGGATCTCCTGTGGTGTGAAGAGTTCCTCTGCTCCATCTGTCCACGAGACATCTGCAGAGACATCAAAGAAATGAGACAGGAAGCATCATGGGAATAGCGCTGTGTGCAGATGACTTTGCCTTTTGTCTTCAAAATAAATGAATCTTACCGTCATGACAGCGAGCAAAAAAAGTGAGAAATAAGAGAGAGAGAGAGAGAGAAGAGAGAGAGAGAGAGAGAGAGAGAGAGAGAGAGAGAGAGGAGAGAGAGAGAGAGAGAGAGAGAGAGAGAGAGAGAGAGAGAGAGAGAGAGAGAGAGAGAGAGAGAGAGAGAGAGAGAGAGAGAGAGTTCATATTTATTCTTTTATATCGAGGATAATGGAATTAGCACACATATGCATTTTTACATCCAGTCTCCGTGTGTATGCAGTTTTGTAAATCTTGTTATCCATTCCCACCGGCAACAATGGCCTTCTCTTACTAAAAGCAACAGGATTTAACGTTGCGCAAGATTTCTGTTGCATCGCACACGGGTCCTTATTTAAGCTATCAAAGGACTTTGTGGAAGAGAGGACGTCAGATGTGTTACTTCAGGTTGAAAAGTCTATCTCGAATGGAGAGAGAGAACGGTCGCAAATGCGCGAATGAAAGAGAAGTGATGGAAGAGCGTAGAGACGATCAGAGAGAGAGAGAGAGAGAGAGAGGAGAGAGAGAGAGGAGGAGAGAGAGAGAGAGAGAGAGAGAGAGAGAGAGAGAGAGAGAGAGGAGAGGAGAGGAGAAGAGATGAGAGAGAGAGAGAGAGAGAGAGAGAAGAGGAGAGAGAGAGCAAGAGGAAGGCAAGGCAAGGCAAGGCAAGGCAAGGCAAGGCAAGGCAAATTCTTTTATTCGAGGATAATAGATAAGCACACATGTGATTTTTTACATCCAGTCCCCGCCATTTTCAGGGATAACATCAAAATAAAAGATATTAAACAATAAAACTATACGCAGTACCAAACAACATACAGAAATAAGTACACTACATATAATCAGGTAAGAGAAATGCGACAGTACACTACATATAATCAGGTAAGAAAGGTGCACTCATTCAGAAGAAAAAATCAGAAGTCACAATAAAATAATTTGGATTATTAAATAAGAAGAAAAGAAACGAAAAAAAAACCCAGAACAAAACAAACAAACAAATAAACAAACAAAAAACAAAAAAACACACAGCCCCCCAAACAAACAAACAAACAAACCCCCCCCCCAACCCCCCTCCTCCCAAACAAACAAACAAAAACCGAAACAAAAAAAACAAAAAACAAAACAAAACAAAACAAAACAAAAAACGCTAATAGATAAAGAGCCAGCAGGAGCCAGCAGGAGAACATTATAATAAACAACTGAAACATCAGTCTACGGCCATAATGCTAAAATTATACAAGTCATTTAAATCATACATTTGGATAAAAGGGGGATAAAATAAATGATATCCTTATTTGAAGGGGGCGGGGGAGAATACTATCAAAACAAACAAAAAAAACAAACAAACAATAAAACAAAAAAACAAAAAACATCCCAGATGTTTATAGAATTAGCAAAACATTTTTAGAATTGGATAATGATTTCCACACACTCACATACTCTCACACACAGACATACAGATAAGTTTTACACACTTACACACATCCACTCCCATGCACACACACAGTGGGAGAGAGGGGGGGAGGGGGGAGTGTGGTTTGTTGTTTTTAATGCATCAAGTGGTTTAGAAGGTAATTTTTGAAGGTTGTTAATGATTGGTGCTGTTTAATTGAATCAGGAAGGGAGTTCCACAGTGTAGGGCCTGTGTATAGTAAACTAGATTTAAACAGGTCTATTCTTGGGACTGGGACACTTGGCTTTTCCATACTTCTGGAATGATTTATTGGGAATGTATCTTTTAAGGATGTGGGGACATTTCCTGTCATTATCTTAAACATCATGATGCCTTTGTTATATTTTAGTCGTTGGTGTAGGGGGAGAATATTTAACTGAGTATAGTCTACTTCTAGCAAGGTTGTTTTCTTCAAAAGGACCAGTTTAAGACCACGTTTATACAGAGTAAGTAACAGTTTCATGGTATTTGCACTGGCAGAATCCCACAGGGTTGCTGCATAGTCTATTGAGGATTGTATATAAGCTTGAAAGAACATTTCCTTGAATGGAAGTCAAGAAAGTGTTTGATTTTAGTCAACTGGTAGACTTTTTGGGACAAATATTTGCATAGATGAGATATGTGGTAGAACCAGCTGAGATTTTCATCGATTGTCACTCCTAGGACTTTGTGGTGAGAGGTTAGTTCAATTGCTCCCTTTTATATGTAAATTTTAGACAGTTTATGTGATAAATTTTGTCGCTTTTGTCTGGTGGTGATAAGCATGCATTTTGTTTTTTGAGGATGAATAGACATGTGGTTTTGTTCTGTCCATTTGACAAGTTTGTCAGCGTTTTTTTTGTAATATGGTTGCAAGATAATCAATGTTGTTATGGCTCGTATGTATGGTTGTGTCATCAGCAAATAGTTCACTTTTGGAATTGATATGTAGAGGAAGGTCATTAATGTATAATGAGAAGAGAATTGGTCCCAATATGGATCCCTGTGGTATTCCATAATGAATGGTTTTTAGTTTGGATGTTGATGTAGTTATTGAAACACACTGTTGCCTGTTTGTAAGATAGGAATCTAGTAGTCCTAGGGTTTTTGTAGAAATGTTATACAGTTCTAGCTTTTTAAGGAGAAGTTTGTGGTCAATTGTATCAAATGCTTTTTTGAAATCAGAGAGAGAGAGAGAGAGAGAGAGAGAGAGAGAGAGAGAGAGAGAGAGGAGAGAAGAGAGAGAGAGAGAGAGAGATGAGAGAGAGAGAGAGAGAGAGAGAGAGAGAGAGAAGAGAGAGAGAGGAGATGAGATTGCCTGATGCCACAGTGAATCCCATTGATTGTTACGTTAGCACTTGATCCAAATGAACAACATACACACAACTATGAAAGTTAACATTAATCACAGACATTTTGCCATGATCAAACTACAAGACTGACTTTCATCAGAAAAGGCTCGATATAATTTCACACAGAGACAAACAAGAAAAGACTTTCAGAAAGCCATTCCATTTCAATGAAGGCCGCCATCTTGAACCCAAAAGGTCAGGAAAGATGGACTCCACCTGGAACTTGAGAAGAACGGTCTGTCCAGACATAGTGATGTGCCAGCAGATCCCCCGGTACCTGACCAAAAGCAAGGCTTCTTGTCCACGTTAATAGACTATGCATCCAAAAGGACTTCAGAACAAGACTCTATTTCACAAACCCATAGAGGCACAAGAAGAAGACACTGTCCGAATGAGTCCTCCAGAAAGGCAGCTTGACTTCTACCCTGTTCCTGACCTTGATAACGGTTATTTCTCCAGTCTTTTAACCAGCCATCTTGATGCAGTGGTAAGCGCCTTGGGTTACAGACTGGAAAGTAACTGATTCTAAGGAGATCTTTTCAAACTCTGGCCGGCTGCTACCCGCAGTGAGTTTGCTGTTGGCTCATGGGAAGACTATGACCACATACTCGAGCTTCATCCACTTTAAGGATGTGATTTGAGAGTGTTGCTCAAAGTATCTGGCCAACACTGCAGGTGTCGGTATCTCTAGGGCCTGGTTGACGCCAGGATATATTGTGAGCGTAGAGTGCAGCCCTGTCAAGTAGCCTCAAAGCAGATGCACTTTCATGGCAGCTGATAATCATGAAATAAAAGAAAATAGTCTCTGATTCTCTGGCTCACAGAAGATGAGGCAGCAAATATACTGTATTATTTTCTTTTGTTTTTACAAAAACAACAAAACGACATCAGCAAAACCCATACAGCCATACATGTAAGTTATCTTCTCCAGTGGAGTTCAGAGGTCTATCACAGTACAGCCAACTACAGACTGCAGCAGTCACTGAATATTCCTGTAGGCTGAACAAAGTAGTGGCTGGTGATACGAATACCATGAAGACGATGTACACTATCTTCAGTCTGTCACTGAAGAACATCCTCATAAAGACGATGTACGCTATCTTCAGTCTGTCACTGAAGGACATCTTCATGAAGACGATGTATTCTATCTTCAGTCTGTCACTGAAGGACATCTCATGAAGACGATGTATTCTATCTTCAGTCTGTCACTGAAGGACATCCTCATGAAGACGATGTACACTATCTTCAGTCTGTCAACAAAACCACCGAAAAACATCCTGTCTATCCATGGACAGACCCAGCTTGCTGAAGATAACCCACGTATTTTGTGGTGACATTTGACAGACGACTGACATGGTAGCAGTGCACCACAACAACTGAACCGCAGCCAGTGTCAAAGAACAACTTGCCTGCATGACAGAGCCAGCAAGAACGGTTAACATTACTTTGACAGCGTCACACTTCTCATGAAGCCCTACACTAGTAAGTCCAGACTAGTACTTGAGTAAGGCAATGACAGCACCCGGGGCACTACTGCTATGTTCAGCTTTGTCCAGGTTATTAAGTATGGAATAAGACAATCAATCTGCATCATGTCTGGGGCCATGAAGTCAACGCCAATACCAGAGCTTGAGGCCATTACAGGACTCCAGTCTCTTGAAGATCATGAGGACACCAAGAATCTCATGCAGGATGCCATGGTCAAGAGGGGGTCAACCCACGAAAGGAAAGCTGCCCATCCCACGAAAGGAAAGCTGCCCATCCCATGAAAGGAAAGCTGCCCATCCCACGAAAGGAAAGCTGCCCATCCCACGAAAGGAAAGCTGCCCATCCCACGAAAGGAAAGCTGCCCATCCCATCAAAGGAAAGCTGCCCATCCCATCAAAGGAAAGCTGCCCATCCCATAAAAGGAAAGCTGCCCATCCCACGAAAGGAAAGCTGCCCATCCCACGAAAGGAAAGCTGCCCATCCCATCAAAGGAAAGCTGCCCATCCCATCAAAGGAAAGCTGCCCATCCCATCAAAGGAAAGCTGCCCATCCCATCAAAGGAAAGCTGCCCATCCCATCAAAGGAAAGCTGCCCATCCCATCAAAGGAAAGCTGCCCATCCCATCAAAGGAAAGCTGCCCATCCCATCAAAGGAAAGCTGCCCATCCCATCAAAGGAAAGCTGCCCATCCCATCAAAGGAAAGCTGCCCATCCCATCAAAGGGAGGACTGAAGACCTGCAGCTTGGTTCCCCAGAGCAGCAGGCTTGAACAACACCAGAACATCCTTGACATGAATGCACAGAGGTCTCTGGTGCTTTGCTGTCCCAGCCTGAAGTGAGAGGGCTTCTGCTCTTATTTAGTGCTGCATCCCTGGTACTGGATCAACGACAGATGTGCACAATGTCTGGGAAAAGTAATGGCATGTCCTTTCCCGCTCCTCTCGTGGGCCGTACAGCTTGCTCTGTAGGGTTATCTCCGTCAGCCACACAATCTTCCTCAGGTATAGCGTGTACCTTTGAAGTATGTGCTTGGCAGTCTAGTTATCTTTACCACAAGCACACAGGGGAGGGAAGGAGCGAGTTTCAGCTTTGTGGACATGGGGTGATTTAGCCTGTTGTGCCCAGTACGGAGTCTTAGAATGACGACGTGTTCTTCTCTTCTGAGATGGTGGTAGTCGTCCTTCTCTACTCTGGGTCGGGCCATTGATTTGATTTGATGATCGTCTTCGTTTCATTGAAGGTGAGGCACTGTTCTTTCTGTGCTCCCTGTTTTGCAAGCACCTCAGGGTGTTCGTTGCTAGGTATGCCACAGTGAGCGATGCCACGGGGGGGCGGATAGCCTAGTGGTCAGAACATTGCGCTGGCAATTTGAAGACCCGGGTTCGAGTCCGGTCGAGGAAATTTTCCTCCTGGAGTTAACATCAGTGCTGACTCCACTCTCCCCAAAAGTCCTTCGGATGAGACTTTAAACCGAGGCCCTGATCCTGTTCCGCTTTTTGTAAGAGTAGGCCATCGTGTGCCGGTGGGAACAGATGACAATATTTACAAAACTGCATACACACGGGGACCGGATGAAAAAATGCACATGATTGCTTATTCTGGTATCCTCGATATAAAAGAATAAATAAATAAATAAAATAACAGTGGGAAGGGATCCATGCAGTGCTACACGTTTGTGTTATGTAAGGAGCTGTAGTTCCTACTGGTGGAGTTTTCTTCTTTGTCTGTAGACAAGGGGTTGTAGGACTGACAGGGCATCTGTGAAAGACGTGTGTGTGTGTGTGTGTGTGTGTGTGTGTGTGTGTGTGTGTGTGTGTGTGTGTGTGTGTGTCTGTGTCTGTGTGTCTGTGTGTCTGTGTGTCTGTGTGTCTGTCTGTGTGTTATTTTATTTAATCATATATCCTCTTCTTTTATTGCGAGGGTGGTGAAATAAGCTCTTGTGTGCTTTACACAATGTTACATCGAGTCGCCCTGTCAAAGTCAAAGTCAAAATTGTATTTCCAGATGGTACATTGAGTAAGCAATAATGTTGCTTTTTACATCAGGCCAGTTATCTAGCAGAAATACCAAACCAAAGCACCCCAACCACCCAAAAATTACAACTCAGAACAACAAAATAAACTCAAAAGGAACTAAAGAAAATATGATGATGATGATGATGATGATGGTAATGATGATGATGATGATGATGATGATAATAATGATAACAACAACAACAACAACAACATTAATAATAGTAATAACAATAAAACCATAATGATAATAATAACAATATAACAACAACAATGATGATAATAGTGAGTGTTCATGTGTGTCTGCGTGTGTGTGTGTGTGTGTGTGTGTGTGTGTGTGTGTGTGTGTATGTGTGTGTGTGTGTGTGTGTGTGTGTGTGTGTGTAACTGTCTGCATCGTGTATTTGTGTGAATGTGTGTTCACTATTGATTGAAGCTGAAAATAACTCCGTACAATCAACACAGTTTTCTCTATTAGGATGAGTACCCAGAAATACATGTGTCGTTCTTAATAAAGAAACGTTGCAAGTAATCATTATAAAGCATCTCTCTGTCTGTCTATCTGTCTGTCTGTCTGTCGGTTTGTCTGTCTGTCTGTCTGTTTGTCTGTCTCTCCCTCCCTCCCCCTTTTTTCTCTCTCTTTCTCTCTCTCTTCCCCCCTCTCTCTTTCTCTCTCCCTCTCTCTGTGCCTCTCTCCCTCTCTCTCTTCCCCCCTCTCTTTTATCCAACTCTCTGTCTCTGTCTGTCTCTCTCCATTTCTCTATATTCCTCTCCCCCCCCCTCTCTCTGTGTCTCTGTCTCTCTGTCTATCTATCTATCTGTCTGTCTGTCTGTCTGTCTGTCTGTCTCTCTGTCTGTCTATCTATCTCTCTGTCTGTCTTTCTGTCTGTCTCTGTCTCTGTATCTATCCCTCTCTCTATATCCCTCTCCCCTCTCTCTTCCTCTCTCTCAACCCCCCTCCACTGCCTCTCTCCCCCTCTCTTTCTCTCTCTCTCTCTCTCTCTCTCTCTCTCTCTCTCTCTCTCTCTCTCTCTCTCTCTCTCTCTCTCTCTCTCTCTCTCTCTCTTCTTTCCCTAGCTCTTTCCATCTCTCCCAGTCTCTCTCTCTCCCTATCTCATTCTCCCGCCTTTCTCTTTTTCTCTAACCTCGAAATAAAACAATTAGATATGATTTGATCTCTCTCTCTCTCTCTCTCTCTCTCTCTCTCTCTCTCTCTCTCTCTCTCTCTCTCTCTCTCTCTCTCTCTTCTCTCTCTCTCTCTCTCTCTCTCTGCAGCGACGTTTAAAAGACAGAGACAGAAATAAATGTTTCAGAAAAGTTGCTCTGTATACCACGGAGAATGACAATCTATTACTCTGTGAGTCAGATGACTTGGTGCTGGAATTCTCATGCAAGTCCCACACAGAAAATGAAAATGACTGTGTATTTTGGTACGTCGAACAAGAAAGAAAGAACATGCTGACAGAAGAGGTGACGAAACTGGACAACCTACGGAGGGGAAGGCGTGCTGGCAGAACTGCATACCCCGACACACAGGCACGTGCTCTGCGCAAACTACAGGTGCTCCGTGACCTCATCTGGTTCTAACTGGGGTGATGACGGCCGTGTACCGTGGACCAGTGTGCTGCATGGTGTGTACATATGAAATGACAGTCACTGACAAATATTGTCAGTTCCGATAAAAAAAAAACACACACAAAAAAACATTGTTTGTTATGGTTTCCATGTCAAACATTTCGCGTCGTGTTCGATTCGATCTTTCGCGACGCATGCTTGATGAGCTTTGTACAGCTTTAAAAGCAATAAAATGTGTCAGTGTCAGTGTCAGTGTCAGTGTCAGTGTCAGTCTCTCTCTCTCTCTCTCTCTCTCTCCTCTCTCTCTCTCTCTCTCTCTCTCTCTCTCCTTCTTTCTCTCTCCCCACCCTCTCTCTCTGTCACCCCCCTCTTTCTCTCTCTCTTCCCCCCTTTCTCTCTCCCTCCCTCTCTCTTCCTCCCCCCCCTCTCTCTCTCCCTCTCTCTCCCCCCTCTTTCTCTCTCTCTCCCCCTCTCTCTCTCTGTCCCCCCTCTTTCTCTCTCTCCGGACCCCCCCCCCTCTCTCTCTCTGGCGACATACTCACGCAGACTGTGACGGTAAGATGTCTCCCTCCCTTCAAGTGTGTCCTGCAGGACAGTCTGATTAGCAAGAGACCTGACCAAAACCACACCAGCTTCCTCTATTTAACCACCACCATCACCACCACCACCACCACCACCACAACAACAACAAGAGGTTCCTATGTTCCATCTTTCTCCTCTTAACAACAACAACAGCAACAACAATAACAAGCAGTCACTGTGTCCTAACATTCTCCTCTTTACAAAAGCAACAACAGCAACAACAACAACAACAACAACAGCAAGATGTTTCTATGCCCCAATTTTCTCCTTTACAACAACAACAGCAACAACATCAACAACAAGAGGTTCCTGTGTCCCAGCTTTCATGGTCAGTACTTATCACCTTCTTCCACACCGGCTGGTCAGGTTCTGTGGCTCTGACATCATTATGTGGAGAAGTCTGCAGGGCGCCTGTTAACTGTGGCCTCCATCTGCTTTGCTCCGCACGTTGTTTCTTTCAGCAAGGCAGAAAAACAAAACAGAAAACAGACAGACCACATCGCAGCCCCTCTGAACTTCCTGCTGTGTTTTCTTCATTCTTCTCTGACAAAGTCCGCACCATTTGTTCCAGACTGGATCAGACTTCTTTCCATCCTCCGCCTCCTGATCCTTTATTCACTGGTACTCCTCTCTTTTTCTTTCACCCAACAACTGTGAAAGAAATCAAGACAATTCTGAGAGAAATGATAATACAATCATGCAATCTTGCTCCTGAACCTGCTTCTTTTTTCACACTGTCTATTCCACAGCTTATACCTTCTATCAGAAACATAGGTAACTCATCCCTTTTTACAGAAAATTTTCCATCAGCTCTCAAAAGCGCAATGGTCGCACTTCTACCTAAAAAGCACGATCTCGACCCTGAGATTCTGAGAAATTATAGACCTGTTTCTAACCTACCTTTCCTCTCAAGAGTCCTTGAAAAACACGTCCTGAAATAACTCAACAACCATCTTTATTCCAATAGTCTCCATCCCCCTTTTCGGGCTGCCTATAGCGCCAACCACAACACTAAAACCTTCCTCGTCCACACCTTAACTACGTCTCTACATGCTTCTGACAGGCAAAATCTCCATTTTTACCTTTATCGATTTATCTGCAGCTTATGACGCTAAACCATTCAACTTTTCTCTTCCGTCTTCAAAATACGGTTGGCATAAAAAGCACAGCCCTCACTGGGTTTAGTTTGTACCTTATAGATCAATTCCAAACAGTTGCAGCAAACAACACGAAATCTAAACCTGTCAAACTAGAATGTGGAGTCCCGTAGGGATCAGTTCTAGGATCTGTTCTTTTCACTCTGTTACGCTGATCCACTGTCACATATAAAAAACCGTCTTCAAACCAACCATCATTTTTATGCCGATGACTCTCAGCTTCAAGGCAGTAATACTCCTGAAAATCTGCCCTTTCTCTTGATAAATAATATGTGCTACAGCTTTCCAGATATCCGAAACTGAATGAAACAGAACAATTTACAGCTAAATGCAGAAAAAAACTGAAGCCATGCTTGCAGGGACCAAACACAAACTGTCTCCCATCACTAAAGCTTCAATACAATTCGGCAATACATCAATCACTCTATGCACCGCTGTGAAGTATCTAGGGATTGTTATTGACAACACTCTATCCGTGCACAAATTCATCACCCAGACCTGCCAGTCATGCTACTATCAATTACGGTGTATAGGTGTAAATCGAAAGTACCTGTCCGCTGATGCAACATCCAAACTCGTCACGTCTCTCATTCTTTCATGTCTCGACTATTGCAGTTCTCTTTTGGCTGATCTGCCAGCATCATCTCTCCACTCCATTCAACGTATACAAACCTCTGCAGTTCGAATAGTCTTCAGAAAGAAAAGGTCTGAGCACATTACTCCTCTCTTGCTATCTCTCCACTGCCTGCCTGTACCACAGAGAGTAAACTATAAGATCAGTACTCTCTGTTATATATTAATGTCTCCATAAAACAGCACCCTCCTACCTCTGTGAATGTCTTTACCCGCACACTCCTCGTTCCCTCCGCTCTGCTGCAGATACCCTGTGCTTACAAATACCTAGATTCAATCAACCCACCATTTGCCGTCGCTCTTTCCCTGTTTCTGGTCCAGTGATCTGGAACGATATCCCTCTCTCCCTTCGGCAAAAGCCTACCTATGAGATTTTTACATCCAGCCTCAAGACATACTTATTTCAAAGCTAAGATTTCCCCTCCTGTTTCATCTTAGAGCTGCTCCGGCTCTCAATATCCGAAATATCCACCACCCTGCCAAAGTGTATACCTTTTGTGTGTGTATGTGTGTGTGTTTGCGTACGCACGTGTGTGTGTGTGTGTGTTGTGTGTGTGTGTGTGTGTGTGTGTGTGTGTGTGTGTGTGTGTGTGTGTGTGTGAAAAGTCAAAGTCAAAGTCAAAATTTATTTCCAGATGATACATCGTGTATGTGTGTGTGTGTGTGTGTGTGTGTGGTGTGTGTGTGTGTGTGTGTGTGTGTGTGTGTGTGTGTGTGTGTGTGTGTGTGTGTGTGTTCTTCTTCTTCTCATTGGTTTAATGTCCGTTCACTACAAGGTGATTTAGACAATGGTACATTCACGTTAAGAATGCACTGAAAAGGGGATGAGGGGAAAAAGTGAAAGGATAAAGAAAATAATGGATGATGATAAGTTTTATACAATTTCATTTATAGTAACTGACCTACTGGTGACTGGCAAATACTTGCTGCAACTGATATTAGGACATGCGACTCGGAATCATACAGAACACCTTGGAAATTTCCGTATTTTTCCCTTAGATCTATCCCTTTGCTTTTATACGAGGCAATGAGCACAGGGCAATCAAACAGTATATGGTGGACTGATAAAATAGCAGAACAAGTACATAAAACATCTTTTGAATGTTTAGTTTTCCAAGCATTTAGACGTAATTTATGAATTATAATTTCTATATTTCGTGGGCAACACAAACGATTTAAGGGAAATCTAAAAAACTTTGAATGTACAGAGTTTGCAAGAATTGAAATAATTTCAAATGAAGATAAACGCAGACCTATACTATTAATCATTATGTCACTTGTACATTCTGAAGCACCGCGTTTTGCCAGAGAATCTGCCAATTCATTCCAGTAAAGACCGCAATGTGATGGCACCCAGCAAAATGTTATCCCAATACCTTTAGAAGCAAGAGAATGCACAAGGAACTTGATTTCAAAAATAACATCATTTCTCAGTTTAGAGTCCCAATGTTTTAAAGCCAGTAAAACTGATTTTGAATCAACACAAAAAAGGACATTGTAAATCGCAAGAGAAATATTTGAAATATAATTTAGCGCCATAAGAATTGCGAACAATTCAGAAGTGAATATTGTAAAACCTTTTCCAATACAAAAAGGTCTTTTTACTTTTAAGTCGGGTATAACGAATGCAGCACCGCACATGCCCGATTCTAAGACAGATCCATCCGTGTATACTTTCAAGTGGTTTAAATACTGACAATTTATATGATTTTGAACCTCAGTTTTGAGTAGGTTTTGATTAGTGTCCTTTTTTGTTTCTGTGTAGTCAATATCAAAATTTGCATATTTATGTTCCCATGGTGGAATCTGGGGAACTACTGGTAAAACTGGTACGTTTGATATATCGATATTATTTTCCTTCAAAAGGTCTTCAGTATAATTTCTTATTGGCTGCAAAAAAGAGATATTCCTAGCTCTTTTTGGATAATCCTTTTGATTAATAAATATTTCATCGCGAACAGAATTTGAAATAGCAAGACTTCGAATGACATATTTAGAGACAGATAACATTCTTTGCTCAGAAAGTGGAAGTAAATGAGCTTCTGTATAAGTTTTTAATGTACTGGCATGAATCGGCACTCCTAGAGCTATTTTAATTGCTTTGCTATCCACACTTTGCAACTTTTTAAAGAGATAATTTGGAGCAGAAAAATACACTTCTTGACCAGAAATGAGTTTAGATCGAATTAATGAAACAGCAAGATGCATGAGTGTTTTAGTATCCTGACTCCACGGCTGAGCACTCACAATCTTTAAGAAGTTTAATCGTTTCCTGGCTTTTAAAATCAAATTTTCAATATGCATTTTCCAGTTTAACTTGCTAGTTAAATGAACTCCCAAGAATCTGGCGTCTTGTTTGTATTGAAGTGTGACCCCATCAAGTGTTAATAACGGTAGTGTTTGGGGGTTTTTCCCATTGTTAAAAAGAACTAGACAAGTTTTTTCTCCAGATAACTCCAATCCATTCTCTTTCATGTAATTACTAAGTTTATTCAGTTCAACCTGATAAATCTTTTGAACATATTTTATCACTCTACTTTTCGTATTCTTTTTAAGAGAAGTGTTGATCCACATGGCAATGTCATCTGCATACTGAACAATAGTCGTATTTTTTGACAATGCCTGAGGAAGATCATGAATTAAAATAGAGAATAATAATGGTGCCAAAATTGCTCCCTGGGGTATTCCCATATCAACAGATTTAAAGTCTGAATATACACCATTCACTTTGGTACAGATTGATCTTTCAGACAGAAAATCCTTTAAGTATTGAAACATTATGCCTCTAACGCCGATATTTTTCAATTTGTATAATAACCTCGTATGCCAAACCCTGTCGTATGCTTTCCTAACATCAAAAAAAGTAGCTAGTGTACTCTTTCGTTTGGAAAATTGCTTTTTAATATCATGAGTTAACTTTACTAGGTGATCAGTTGTACATCTCCCTCTTCGTGTGTGTGTGTGTGTGTGTGTGTGTGTGTGTGTGTGTGTGTGTGTGTGTGTGTGTGTGTGTGTGTGTGTGTGTGTGTGTGTGTGTGTGTGTGTGAGTGTGTGTGTGTGTGCGCGCGTGCATGTGTGTGTGTGTGTTCGTGCGTGTGTGCGTGCGTACGCACGTGTGTGTGTGTGTGTGAAAAGTCATAGTCAAAATTTATTTCCAGATGGTACATTGTGTATGTGTATGTTTGTGTATATGTGTGTGTGCGTGTGCGTGTGCGTGTGCGTGGTGTGTGTGTGTGAGAGAGAGAGAGAGAGAGAGAGAGAGAGAGAGAGAGAGAGAGGAGAGAGAGAGAGAGAAGAGAGAGAGAGAGAGAGAAAGAGAGAGAGAGAGAGAGAGAGAGAGAGAGAGGAGAGAGAGAGAGAGAGAGAGAGAGAGAGAGAGAGAGAGAGAGAGAGAGAGAGAGAGAGAGAGAGAGAAGGCAAGGCAAGGCAAGGCAAGGCAAGGCAAGGCAAGGCAAGGCAAAGTATTTTATTCGAGGATAATAGATAAGCACTTGTGTGCTTTTTTACATCCAGTCCCAGCCCTTTTCAGGGATACATCAAGTTGAAAAGATACTAAACAATAAAGCTTTATGCAAACCAAACAACACACAAGAATAAGGACACTATATATGATAAGGTAATAAAAATGCACTCGATCAGAAGACAAAAATCAGAAGTCACAATAAAAGATTTTGATTATGAAAGAATAGAAAAGTGTTAATAGGTAAAGAGCAAACAAGAGAACAAGATGAAATAAACAACTGAAAACATCAATCCACCACCATCTGTCAAAAGTTATACATGTGATATAAATCATACATTTGGATAAAAGGGGGAAATTAAAAAAAAACAACTAATATCCTTATTGGAGGGGGGGGGGGAGATACTGCCAATAAAAATATAAATAAAATCAACAATTATAATGATCCAACACCAAAAGTAAGGAACCATACCAAGTATCAAACAACAGGCAAGAATTAACACAGTGATACAATACTAAGGTAATGTTATAAAGTCACTGATTCAGAAACGAAAATGAGAAGTAAGAATCAATGATGATTTTGAGTTGAATAAAGAAAGAAGAGAGAGAGAGAGAGAGAGAGAGAGAGAGAGAGAGAGAGAGAGAGAGAGAGAGAGAGAGAGAGAGAGAGAGATCTGTGTGTGGGTGCGTGCGTGCGTGCGTGCGTGTGGCGTGCGTGCGTGCGTGCATGCGTGCGTGTGAATGTATGTTGTAGTGTATGTATGATTATGTATGTATGTATGGTATGTATGTATGTATGTATGTATGTATGTATGTATGTATGTAAGTATCTAAGTATGCAAGTATGCATGTATGTATATAAGTATGCAGTATGCATGTATGCATGTATGTATGTATGTATGTATGTATGTATGTATGTATGTATGTATGTACGTATGTATGTATGTATGTATGTATGTATGTATGTATGTATGTATGTATGTATGTATGTATGTATGTACGTATGTACGTATGTATGCTGTGTATGCGTGTATGCGTGTATGCGTGTATGTGTGAGTGAGTGAGTGAGTGAGTGAGGGAGAGAGAGGAGGGAGATGGAGGAGAGAGGAGAGAGAGAGAGAGAGAGAGAGAGAGAGGAGAGAGAGAGAGAGAGAGAGAGAAGAGACAGAGACAGAGACAGAGACAGAGACAGAGACGAGAGAAGAGAGAGAGAAGAGACAGAGACAGAGACAGAGACAGAGACAGAGACAGACAGAACAGAGAGAGAGAGAGAGAGGAGAGAGAGAGAGAGAGAGAGAGAGAGAGAGAGAGAGAGAGAGAGAGAGAGAGAGAGAGAGAGAGAGAGAGAGAGAGAGGAAGAGAGAGAGAGAGAGAGAGAGAGAGAGAGAAGAGAGAAATAAGCAATTTGAAACATTTCAAATTTTTGAAACATTTTATTGAAGTAAAATGATAATATGATGGGTATTTTTTACACCCAACCCTCAGTCACGGAAAATTGAAGATAATAAAAAAACAATCAACATTATAAATATTCAAAGATTCTAAAGAAATCAGCCACACAGTAATGTCAATACAACACACATGGACATAGCTATTAATTTGCTGACTTAGACCGACAATTCAAAAAAAAATCTTAGCTCAAGTTTACAGAACAAACCACAAGTCAAAGCTCCACTGGGCCGAAAGTTGGTAATAGAGTTATACCTGACAATGTGAGCACAAGCCTACAAAATGCAAACACCAAGTGCATTGTACATCAAATAGCTGGAATCCTTTAAAAACTCCATCTTTTCAGAACAGTTACAATACTAGAAAACTATGCCTACTGAATATGAGAGAGAGACATCGGACTATCGACTTCAGACGTCAGACTTTTACTGTACATGGTTTTAGGCCACAATACAAAAGAATGTTGGGCAAATGGAGTGAGCTTGTGACATCATTATTACAAATATATTACTATCAACGAATACATACATATGAAATAATGTATAAGTAACAACCAACCACGAAATTATACCATCTATACCCAACATGTTCATCGCAAACTAGTTCACGTGCGTCATAATCAACATTGTTTTAAATGTTTTATTCATCAAGGAAACGATATATTTCTAGAAAGCTATCTCTTTTCCTCTGCTAGTATTGTATCTATCAGTAAATATTGTAGCTTTGAGTAGCACGTGCGTAAGAAATCTTTCGAAATATTAAAAGAAAACCTTATTTCTCAATTCTTCATAGACAGGACAATTGAATAAAAGTGTTTTTCATTTTCTATTTTGTCTTTACAAACATGGCATTGCTTAAATACATTTGAAATGTTACAACATTGTGTGTTATTGTTCAATGGTAGTGCATTAGATCGTACTTGTGTAGCGGAAGCACGACAACCATAGGTATTTATTTCACTGTTGTATTTATCTTTTCAAAAACAGTCTTCAAGTTTCTATAACCATCATAATCTACTACAATCTCTTATGGTACTAGTTCATTCCTGGGCAAACCAATCTTTAAGTCTCTGTTTAAATGCATGCAAGAACATTTTTATGTCTCGCAATCCTTTGTTTAGCCAAGCAATATGAGAGAGAGAGAGAGAGAGAGAGAGAGAGAGAGAGAGGAGAGAGAGAGAGAGAGAGAGAGAGAGAAGAGAGAGAGGAGAGAGAGAGAGAGAGAGAGAGAGAGAGTAGTTCCAACAAGGGATCAGGAACACAAGCATAATTATGCAATGAAGAGGCAATGCAAGACAAGAACAGGTTTCATGCAAAGATGTCTGGCTATTCTTTCATTAGAACTGAATGATACTTGTATTTAAAATCATTAAGACGTGTTAACATGAATAAAAGCTTAAAATAATATTTCACAATAACCCACCAGAGTAAGAAAGACTGGGTTTTAATAGATCAGCTCTAGGTAGCAGTAATATGATTTTTGCACATTGCCCTTTTGAGGATGGATGCTCATAATTTTGAATTGAATAAGATAAGTCAATCAATTGTTCTGCGTTAGCCTGTAAAGTAGAACTTACGTTATTTAAGTTAGTGTTCCACGTGTGTAAAGTTGTGTGTCATTTTGCAAACAATTCACTGTTTACTTTTAAACCGAGGGGCAACTCATAGACATACACTAAGAAAAGAATAGGTACCTGGATGGAGCCCTGAGGAACGCTGTTTAAACTGAGAAAATAAAGGATTTGGATTTATCAAACAATACAAGTTGTTTATGCTTATCTTGAAAAGATGACATGACTTGTAATGTATTGTCTGAAAGGCCATACAGTTTTGACTTTCTTAAAAGAAGTCAGTGATCCAGCAGATCAAAAGCTTTCAAAAAATCAAATACGACACTTGTAACCAAGTCTTTATTCACGCCAGTTAGCCATATGTCAGCTACATTAGTTAGAACAGTGTGACACCAAAAGTATTTCCGAAATCCAGATTGATTACATTGAAATAATATATGATTATTTACGTGGTTAAAGGTGTGCTGTTGAATGTGATTTTCTAAAGGTTTAGATAATTTAGATAATGATAAAAATAGATAGATAGTTTGCTGGACTAGTACATTTACCAGCTTTGTAAAGTGGCAAAGCTTTGGCAACTTTGAAGGCCTTTGGAAAACTAACTTTTTTCTCAACATAACATGAATACATAAATCAGTGTCTGAAATAACTGGAGTTGCAGAGAGAGAGAGAGAGAGAGAGAGAGAGAGAGAGAGAGAGAGAGAGAGAGAGAGAGAGAGAGAGAGAGAGAGAGAGAGAGAGAGAGAGAGAGAGAGAGAGAGAGAGAGAGAGAGAGAGAGAGAAAGAGAGAGAGAGAGAGAAGAGAGAGGTATCTAGGCCTAGGTTGGATACAGGGCGAGGTCATATTAACCAGGTACTATTCCCATGATGCTTCTTTGTCTCATTTCTTTGATGCCTGTTCAGATGTCTCATAGACAGATGATGGAGCAGAGGAACTCTCCACACCACAGGAGATCCAGTTTATAAACACCCTTCTGAATTTGGTTCCAGTGAGACAGTAAAGGAAAAAGTTGATAGCACTGTTGGTGTACCATAGCTGAAATGCTAGTGCTCCTAGGAGAATGGACACAGCCATTTGCTTTGGATGATGTTCAAGCTCAGAACTTATGTACAGTTTTACGTTCATATACACAACCAAAGGTGTGGTCAATATAAGAAAAGTGATGGATATGACCAGAACCATCACAGTGGTTCTGTAAGACATGCTCTTACGTCTGTCAGCGTGTTGTGCAGAGCCAGCATTAGATTCCATGCGTGGAATGGATGTTGAAGAAACTGCTTTGATCAGAGTAACAGACAAAATTATATCGCAGATAAACTGACAGACAAAGGGGATGAAAGACATCAGGCCTCCATGCACCCACTGGTAGACATAGTCAAAGAAATATCTATATGGACCTGCAATGGCGTGACACTGATACGAACTGCCTAACAAGACAATGTCTAATCCCACTAACAGATGAACATTCATCACACAGGAAATTGCAGTAATAACTGCAATAACAATCCATGTTCTTCTCACAGTGCACATCACCCTCATCCTGTGTGGCCACAGAACCGCCATCGTTCTTTGTACTGTCACACAGGTCACCAGCCAGGCAGAGATAGAACCTGTGACATAGACCAACCAAATGTGAAGTTTGCACAGCGCTGGGTGGAGAAGCTGAATACTTATTTTAAAAACAGAGGCTATCCATGAATGCCCAGCAGTTACACACAGCAAGGCTAAATCTGAAATGGCCAGAGCCATGAAAATAGCATACTGAGAGGAGTTCTGGTCCTTCATACGCCGCATGACACAGATTGTTACGATGTTTCCAAAGCCTCCCACCACAAGAAGGACTGCAGGGTAAATTTTCCAGATCATTACTGCTGCCTTGCGCTCAGGGGATGTGTTGACCAGCATCCAGAATGTGTCATATGCGAGTCTACCGCCATCAGTTGTAGAGTTGTTCATGTTTGGTCTGTATCATGTAGGTTGTAGTGAACCTCACCCTGGAAATAATGTAAAAAAGTAATTAAAAGAAATCTATAAAAACTTCTCTCTTCTTCTCTCTCTCTCTCTCTCTCTCTCCTCTCTCTTC
>CM060343.1:30285091-30290091 GCA_030674155.1 Stramonita haemastoma
CTTGCTTTGCTGTTTCTCAGAATTGTCCTTACTTTGCTGTTTCTTAGAATTGTCCTTGCTTTGCTGTTTCTTAGAATTGTCCTTGCTTTGCTGTTTCTTAGAACTGTCCTTGCTTTGCTGTTTCTTAGAATTGTCCTTGCTTTGCTGTTTCTTAGAATTGTCCTTGCTTTGCTGTTCCTCAGCATTGTCCTTGCTTTGCAGTTTCTTAGAATTGTCCTTTCTTTGATGGCTGCTCCAAGTCACTGCTTGGCTGCTGCACTCTACCTGGTAGAGTGCACGGGCATCACTGTTCCTTATCCATCTCAATATTTGACGTGTTGGCTCCAAGCGCCACACCCCGGGACCTCGCCTCAGCTAAACCACGTGAGAGGGTGATGTTACCACAGCATCAGTGGGCGTATAACTTCCACGTTCCAGGTTACCAGCCAAGCCGGATGAAGTTTCCAGGAACTCAACAGCTATGTGTTCGAGGCCAAGGCGAGCCACCTTGGTGGAGGACATCGGCTGTGGCCTGGCATGGAGAGGGATGGGCTCTGCCGTGCGACACTGCCCAAGAGACAGACACGACATGAAGAAGATATGCTATGCTACTTCGGCTCAGTCGTCGACCAGCCTCCAGTCAATTCATTACCATCCATCTGAAGGCTGCACCCTCTAACATCACCATCATACAAGAATATGCTCCAACAAGAAACTATGATAACGGGAACATTGCATTGAAGACTTCTACAATCAACTGCAAGAGGTCATAGACCATGCAAACGTCAAAGAAAGACACCATTCTAGTTTAAAATGACTGGAATGCAAAAATAGGAGTAGAGGTGAGCATGAACTGGAAGGGGATATGTGGAAAGTATTGCAACTCTGAGACTAATGAAAGAGGCTTGAGGCTCCTAGAATTTGCCAGTCTTAGCAGCGTGAAGGTGGTGATCACATTTGGTCCACAAAAACCATTTAGACGATGGATGTGCCGAAGCTCAGGAGGAGATCACCACAATCAAATAGACTACATGATGGTCAAGCAACAATTCCAATCAAGTGTCAATATTGCAAAGACCAGGAGCTTTCTGGGAGCGGACATAGGAAGCAATCATGAGGTCAGGAGTATTAAAAATAGGGCAATTTAAGAATAAAGTTCAATCTTGATAGAATAAGTGACCCAATCATAGCAGAAAACTTCAAATCTATGATAGGAGGAAAATTGTCCCACTCCTCATTCTAGACAACCATGACGCCGAAGAAGACACCTTGATTAACAGCTTTAACACTGCAGTGACTGAAACAGCTAGCAACATCCTCGGCAAACACCGGCCAACCAAAACGCCCTTAGTCACAGAAGCCATACTGAAGCTGTGTAACAAACACAGAGAACTGAAGCAAAGGGAGAACGAGGAAGAAGGTGCAATACTATACAGAGCAATCAATAAACAAGGTAAATTGGGAATGGGTAAAGCAAAGGAGACTAGACATAGATTGAAGATAAATGCACAGCTATCGAAGAAAAGCTGCAGAAAACAACAGCAAAAAACGTATAGCATTTTGAATAGCTGACAAGCTCAGAACAAGGGAGAACCACTACCATCCAAAACAAAGCAGGGAAAAGTCTCACTGAAGGTCAAGATATTTTAAAGAGGTGGACAAAGTATTGCTCTGAGCTGTACACTCACACAACAACAGGAGACCCCAAGGTGCTAGAAGTCCCTCCATCAACCAACAACAGCAGCTACCCCATCCTATGGGAAGAAGTTGAAAGTGCAATAAAATCACTAACAAGAGGGAAGTCAGCAGGAGTGGATAGCATTCCTTCAGAACTGGTCCTGGCAGGAGGAGAAACAATGATAGAGGTGTTACTTACTATCTGCAATAAGATCTGGAAGACAGAGGAGTGGCCAACACCTTGGACACAGTCCCTGATTATCACTCTCCCGTAGAAAGGCAACTTACAACTCTACCAAACCCTCAGCCTAATCAATCATTCAAGCAAAGTCATGATTAGAATTTTCCTGAACAGACTAAAGCCTGAAGCTGAGGAGATCATCAAAGAAGAGCAGGCATGGTTCAGAGCTGGACGAAGCAAAACCGAACAATTTTTCAATCTTACAATACTCTCTGATAAATACTTGCAACACTAACAGCATCTTTACCACGCCATGTAGCTCTGTGGGCAACCATTAGTCTGTGTAACATCAATCCCAACCTGATCAGAACCATACAATGCCTGTATAACAAGGCAACCAACGCAGTCTACCTTGACAACAACATTGGGGATTGGTTCCGAACCACAATCGGGGTACACCAAGGATGTCTGCTCTCTCCCACCCTCTTCAACATTTTCTTAGAAAGAATAATGGCTGATGCACTTGAAAATCATGAGGGAACAGTCAGCATTGGAGGTAGGACAATCACAAACTACCGTTTTGCCGATGGCATCGACGGCCTAGCTGGAGAAGAACAAGAGCTAGTTAGCCTGGTAAATCGCCTTGATGAAGCTTCATCAGCATATGGCATGCAGATCAGTGCATGGAAAATCTAGCCAATGATACATAGTGCCAATGGCATCAACAATGACGTAATTATAGATGGTAACAAAATCAGGACAGTCCACAGCTTCAATCATCTGGGAACAATAGTATCAGATCAGATGAAGGATCCAAACCTGGAATTCTCTCCAGGATAGCCCAGACCACAGCTGCAATAACCAAACTTAGAGTCCTCTGGAATGACAAGAAGATCATCATAAGCTTCAAGATCAGACTGGTGTGTTCCCTGATCATATCCATATTTTTGTAAGCATGTGAAACAGTGACCATAACAGCAAATATTGAAAGATGGATACAGGCAATGGAGATGAGATGCTTTCACAAACTCTCTAGTGAAGAAGTGAAAACCAGCATAAAGAATGCCATTGGACCATATCAAGAGCCCCTAACTTCATTGAAAAACAACAACAACAACAACCCGCAAGCTTAGGTGGTGCGGGCTCGTCACACGAACATGTGGACTGGCCAAGACTGTCCTACAGGGAACAGTACAAGGAGGGAGACGAAGAGGCAGACAGAGGAAACGATGGGAAGGCAACATCAGAGAGTGGACAGGCCTTGGGTGAAGTGATCTGCTATGTAGGGCTGAGGACCATGAAAAGCTAGCTGGCTACAAAATCTTCAGTGGTGCTCCCCACAGTCTGCAGGACTACGGGACAGGTAAAGGTGAAGGTGAAAGCTAAAGAAGGGGGATGTAGTGATATCACCACTTGAAGATATCCACCAGACTGATTTATACTATATGCCTGGAGAATGTGTGAGTCTGGATGACTAAGATGAAGCAGGTTCTTAATATCAAAATAGTAATAGACCAAGAACTTATTCATCTGTTCTTTCACGGGTATTAGAAGGACACAGTCATATGACAGATACTGTAGTCAAGTGGTTAAGACCATTTTACTTCATTCACTTTGCTTTAGCCACTTTATTTACTTTACCTCAGCAATGTTTGGAAAGTCTTTGCACGAGTAGTGCTGAAGAGGCTCCAAGTACTTGCAGAGCAAGTCTACCCTAAGTCGCAGAGCAGTTTCTGTGCCACCAGATCAGCAACAGACATGATCTTCTCCCTCGAACAACTTCTGAGAAAAATGTAGGGAACAAAGGCAGCCACTCTTTGTTGCCTTTATAGACCTCACAATGGTTTTAAATCTGGTCAGTAGGGATGGCCTCTTCAAGATTCTTCCCAAGATCGGATGTCTACCCAAACCTCTCAGCATCATCGGATCCTTACATGACGACATGGAAGGCACCATTGTCTTAGACGGCTCAACATCAGCAGCCTTCAACACACGGAGTAGAGTGAAACTGTTGCGTCTTGGCTCCCACCCTGTTTCGAATCTTCTTTGCTGTGATGCTGAAACACACATTTGGTCCTGCAGCTGAAGGTATCTACCTCTGCACCAGGTCAGACAGAAAGCTTTTCAATCTCTCCAGACTGAGAGCCAAGACTAAAGTCGAGCTGAGGTGCCTGCATGACTTCCTCTTTGCAGACGATGCAGCAGTAACCGCCTACTCAGCTGAGGACCTACAGCAGCTCGTGACTCACT
Source organism: Stramonita haemastoma (assembly GCA_030674155.1). Taxonomy (NCBI): domain Eukaryota; kingdom Metazoa; phylum Mollusca; class Gastropoda; order Neogastropoda; family Muricidae; genus Stramonita; species Stramonita haemastoma. The sequence continues at coordinate 30,289,179 of CM060343.1, forward strand.
TCAGCAATGCCTGCCAAAACTTTGGGCTTACCATTAGCCTAAAAAAAACCCCACAAGTCACGAGACAGAATATTGTTTCTCCCCTAGCAATCAGCATCAATGATCGTGAACTGGATGTCTTCCATGACTTCATGTACCTGGGATAAACTATCTCAGGCACCCTCTCACTTGATGCAGAGTTCAACAAGCGTATCAGCAAAGCAGCTACCACCATGACCAGACTGACAAAGAAAGCATGGAACGACAGCAAACTGACTGAGCACACAAAGATCCAGATCTACAAAGCCTGCATCCTGAGCATCCTCCTGTATAGCAGTGAGTCCTGGACTTTCTGGGCCTGACAAGAGCAAAAGCTCGATGTTATTCACCTCCATTGCCTCCCACGCATCTTGAACATATCCTAGTGGGACAAGGTACAAAATAACACTGTCCTGGAAAGAGATTACGCACTGGCTTCCCTATGGTTTGGTATCTTGTGCAAGGCTTTTCCCCCATAAACTTGTGAAACCCGTGTATGCTCACACCGGATAACTAGATTTTCTCTGTGTCACTCTTAGTTGCAGGGTGCCGTCATTGCAGAGTGTCAACAGAATACTGATGACGCAGTCAAAGGCTTTTAGTCACTGGATTGTACTGTGCATGCTTAACAGTCAGTGTTTCACACCTACTTGAAAATTGACTTACCTGGGTATCACCTCTTCCTCCTCCTTCTGTAGTGACCTTCTCTTCCTGCTCCTCTTCATTCTCTTCTTTATGCTTAACCTCCTCTGCTTCCTTCTCCACTACCTTCTCTTCATTCTTCCCCACTGCCTTCTTTTCCTCATCCTTCTCTTTCTCATACTCTTCCTCCATTTCCATTATCCTCTCTTCCTCCTTTTCCTTTTTTCTTCTTCTTCACCTCTTCCTCCTCTTC
>CM060343.1:30300091-30307591 GCA_030674155.1 Stramonita haemastoma
TGATCTCCGAAGGGAAGATATAACACACATCATGACAAGTTCTACACGCCATCAGATGAATGTGACAAAATATGGCATAATGCTCGTGCAAGTTCCAGGATGTATTTCCTGAATGCACCTGTCCTTTTTTCGCAGTGCTTTAGCTGTTTGAAGGTGTTGAGCAGGCTTGGGTAGTTTTCTTCAGCATCTAGCTTTGAAATAGATGACCAATTGACGTGTAAGAAATAAAAAGAATTGTTCAGAATCACGTCCATACTGTGTGTTACCTAATGTTTCACCTTAGCCAAACTATCATTTTGGATCTGTGTTGGATACAAGTGTCTAACATCAACGCTGACTCTATTCCCTCCAAAAGTCTTTCGGATGAGACTATTAACCGAGGCCCCGTGTGCGAACGCATGCAGAACATATTGCGCACACGTTAAATCCTGTTCCGCCTTTTGTAAGAGTAGGCCATCGTGTGCCGTCGGGAACAGATGACACGATTTACAAAAACTGCGTACACACGGGGACTGGATAAAAAAAGCACAGGAGTGCTTATTCAATTATCTTCGATATAAAGATTAAAAAATAAATTAATATAAAATAATAATATAATATATAATAATAATAATAATATAATAATAATAATAATAATAAGAGAAGAAGAAGAAGAAGAAGAGGAGTAAGGGTGAGTGAGGTATAAATCTACAAAATTCACAGAAAAGGGTCCTGTGCAATGTGACGCACTTCACCTGTCATCAGATAGATTAGTTCTATTTGTGCTGATCGAAAGTGTAACTTCTGATGGCGTGCATCGCTTTATTTGCATTGCCATTGCAGTTTGAGGTTTCCATTTTTGTTTTGTTTGTACTTTTTGTTGTTGTTGTTGTTGTTTTTTATTGAAAATTTACGTTGATTTTAACCCTCTACAACAGAATGAGTCACTTTGCACCCCAGGTCCGTTTTCAGTTGCTAACAAGCTATTAATTTCCATGTAAAGGCTGTGTAATAACCCCCGCCCCTCCTCCAAAACGATGAAAAATCAGACAATTCTGTGAACAGTTTTTACAATTAAAACTAACTCCAGGAAGGACAAATTGAGAAGCTGACAAATTGTGCCTCATAAAAAGTGGTCAGGATCTTATACGCATATTTAAAGCAAAAGGAAACAAAACTATGCACAAGGCGGAAGGCAGCTTACAGTTTTAGAATCAATCCAAATTTCAAAATGGAACAACCTGACCCCACCTGTCTGAAAATGGTTCCTCAGGTGCCAATAGGACTCACTTTGAAAAGGAGGTGTTGCTTTGGTCCATAACTCCGAATATCTATTTTTTACTGGTACAAAGACTTAGACCTATTCATATTGCCATCCACTTTGTATGTCAATAAGTTTCCTAGGCCAAGCAGTCATTTTGGGTTTGCTTTGGTTTCAGGTGTCTTAAGGGTCACCTGTTGAACATGTGAGGTGGATTCTCGTGCAGTATGCTGTGCTGCACGTGCGGATTGGATAGCTGTGGGAGTGCCAGCTCCAACACGTGCCATTCCTCGTAAAGTTTGGTGTTTGTTTGTTCTGATGTAGTCTTTCAATGGGAACAAGGCAGCTCAGTGCTCAAAGCACTTGCTTTCCCCAAGCTAAGGTTATGCAGCATTGAGCGTGGTTACCAAGTGGAAGGGTGACCGTTTACACGCCTTGGCTTCAGTACAGTCCCCCAGTTCACCCAGATGTCAATAGGTACCTACCCTCTTTAGGGTCATGGAAGGTAAATCAGCGAGGAAGAAGAGATGGGCGCTGCCGTCAATATGCTGGCCCCTGGAGAAGCTGAGGTCTCTGACACCTCGCTCCTGTTATGGGACATCTTTACCTTTTAAGTCATGTAAAGGTGTTAATCATCTTAGGTCATTCTCCTTGCCTCAAGTCTTTCGGATGAGACTATAAACCGAGGCCCCGTGTGCGAATGCACGCAGAACATCTTGCACACATGTTAAATCCTGTTCCGCTTTTCGTAAGAATAGGCCATCGTGTGCCGGTGGGAACAGATGACATTTACAAAACTGCATACGCACGGGGACTGGATATAAAAAAGCACAAGAGTGCTTATCCCATTATCCTCGATATAAAAAAAGAAAGAAAAGAATAGCTCTAGCATGATGGATATTTGGCAGGTGGAAAGTACCTACTCCTTTAAAATGAGGAACTAGATCTACATTGTGTGTCAACAAGCTTTGGCCCGAACCACATTGTCACTTTTAGAACCAAAAAGAACGCACTCAGAACATATTGCGCTCACGTTAAATCCTGTTCCACTTTTCGTAAGTGTAGGCCATTGTGTGCTGGTGGGAACAGATTACAAGGTTGACAAAACTGCATACACACGGGGACTAGATGTAAATAAAGGCACACGAATGCTTATTCCATTATCCTCGATATAAAAGAATAAATAAATAAAGAAAGAAAGAAAGAAATGAGTAAATAAACAACAAACAAACAAAAAATAATAAAGAAAGAAAGAAATAAAGTAATAAATAAACAAACCAACAAATAAATAAATAAATAAATAAATAAATAAATAAATAAATATCACAATGGCACACAGTATTTCATACGTTGGGGCACTGGCTGGACATCGGTCCTAAAGGAATCAAAGTTGATTTTTTTCTTGTTTGATTTATTTTGCATTCTAGCAGCCTCCTATTTTAAGTGAAGGTGGTCTGGGAAGACTGTGACCACACAGTTGAGGTTCATCTACCGATATCACTTTGACTGTTGCTCAAAGTACTTGACCAGCTTTGCAAGGGTCTGTATTTCTCGGGCCTGTGCCGTATTGTATTGTATTGTATTGGATTGGATTGGATTGGATTGTATTGTATTGTATTGAGTTCGATTGGATTGGATTGTGTTGTATTGTGTTGTATTGTATTGTATTGTATTGTATTGTATTGTATTGTATTGTATTGTATTGTACTGTATTGTACTATACTGTCTTGTACTGTATTGTCTTGTATTATATACCACTTTAAGTCACGGCAGACTTTTCTGCATGAAATTCAGGCTGATCTTCCCGTATTTTCCTGTCTGCAACAGTATTTGTTTCCATTTCAAAACTGGCCTTTTCGACAGAATTGTGCCAGGGACAACTCTCTTGGTGCTGTGGGTTCTGTTACGTGCGCTGAATAATTATGTGTAACACATGGGACCTCAGTTTATCGTCTCATCCAAAAACAAAACCCCACCCCAGCGCCCAAACCACAACTCATGGTCTAACTGGGGACTGGATGTAAAAAAAAAAGCACATGAGTGCTTATTCCATTATCCTTGATATAAAAGAATAAAATTAATCAAATTGATAAAAAATGGAGGGGGGGGGGGAGTTTTGGGCCAAAACGGGGATTGAACTCTGTCTCTGTCTCTCTGTCTCTGTCTGTCTGTCTGTCTGTCTCTCACTCTCTCTGTCTCTGTCTCTCGCTCGCTCGCTCACTCGCTCGCTCTCTCTCTCTCTTTCAATAGACAGATTTACTGAAATCATTACAGATCACGCAGAGTATATGAAAAGCAACATTTTGTTAAAATTTATAAGAAGCCACGTAAAGAATGATTAGTTCATGAATGTAGAATAACAAAGCGCAGATTGAGCTTTATATTGAGATTACATCGAAAGTTTCAACGTTCGTTGCAAAAAAAGATATCAGATTAGCTCTTTGTATACCTTGAAGAACAAACAAGAGTATGAGCATTAGGAAAAAGAGATTATTGAAAGGTTCCATTTCAAAGGGACTACTAGGTTCTGCTAAGAACGAGGGAAGCTTTTGCAAAGCAATCGGTAAGCTTCCACGTAAAATTTCTCTGCCAGGAAATTTAAAATCCACTGATCAATGGTTTCACCATTTTAAAGACTGGCTTGAAAAAGGAGCGGATAATTCGACTGTAACAGATACAACAGACGAAGCAGATGAAGTTCTAGATGCATTTATAACGAGGGAAGAGGCAACGAAAGCTGTCAGGAAACTAAAAACTGGAAAATCAGTTGGACCTGCTGGTTTGGTTGGGGAATTTTTCAAATATTCTGGAGAACCCGTGTTGAAGTCTTTAGTGAAGGTATTTAATCATTCGTTTGACAACGGAATTTTCCCTGAAGATCAGACAGTATCAATAATTCTTCCATTGTTCAAGAAAGGCGAAATAATACACAGCACAGATAACTCTCGGGCGTATCATTATGCTACATAGCTAGTGAATTATATAGTGCTGTAATCAATGATAGGCTCCAGGAATGGACAGGTACAAATAACACCACAGGTGATCACCAATGGGTTTAAGAAGGAAAACTATATCATTGATCACATATTCATTTTGTCAGCTGCTAATCAAAAACAAGGGACATGCCAGCCACAATCGATGCTGTACCTGAATTAACACCTAGAGCGCGAGCGACTCCATAGTCTTCCAATACTGCCGGCTGCCGATAAAATTATACCATTGTGCAATATAGCCAGTAACTTGTGAAGTGCTGTAATCAATGATAAGTTGCAGGTATGGGTAGGTACAAAAACCTCACAGCAAGGCAAGGCAAGGCAAGGCAAAATTCTTTTATTCGAGGATAATAGATAAGCACTCGTGTGCTTTTTTACATCCAGTCCCCGCCTTTTTCAGGGATAACATCAACATAAAAAAGATAGCCTCGACTAAACAACAATTATAGTGATTCAAATACCAAGAGCAAGAAACCATACCAAGTATCAAACAACAGGTAAGAAATAAGAAAGATATACAATATTAAGGTAATGTTATAAAAAGGCACTCATTCAGAAACGAAAATAAGAAATAAGAATCAATGATGACTTTGATTTGAATAAAAAGAACAACAACAACAAACAAAACAAAACAAAACAAAACAAAACAAAACAAAAGGCACAATAATTACAGATCAAACATGAGAATATGATGACGTTAAATGACTGAAAACATCAATCCACCACCATCTATCATCAAAATAAGTCCCATAAAACATAAGATTTTGATAAAATGGGAGAAAGAACAATAACAGGTAAGAAATAAGACAGCTGGGTCCAAGAAGGATTACTGCACTACTGACCACATAGTATTCACTGTGCTAGCTGCAGTTCAAAAAGAGTTCTCTAGAGATCATAAATTGTATGTATCACTTGTAGATTTCAAGAACGCCTTTGATTCTGTATAAAAAAAACTGCTTTGGCCTGTGTTGTTTCCAAATGGGATTAAGAGAAAAACTGCATAAATACATATAAAGTACATACAGAAAAGTAAAAGCTAGTCTAAGAAATGGAGCTGAATTATTGAAACTGACTAGTTGTACAAGAGGAGTTAAGCAAGGCAATGTGTACAGTCCTATTTTGTTTTCACTATTTGTCAACGTGTCAGCGTTGCAATCGAACCCTGTGTCCGTGTTGCGATGGAACCCGATATTTGCGTTGTTATCGAACTCGATGTCCGCGTTACGATCTCTCTCTCTCTCTCTCTCTCTCTCTCTCTCTCTCTCTCTCTCTCCTCTCTCTCTCTCTCTCTCTCTCTCTCTCTCTCTCTCTCTCTCTCTCTCTCTCTCTCTCTCTCTCTCTCTCTCTCTCTCTCTCTCTCTCTCTCTCTCTCTCTCTTTTCAGGGCAAGACACCTATGAAAAAAAGTATGTCAATACGTATGTGTGACCATTGGGAATAAAATATCAATCAATCAATCCATCAATCAATCAATCAATCAATCAATCAATCAATCAATCAATCAATCAATCAATCAATCAATCAAACAACCAAACAACCAAACATTCAAAGGAAATCAAGGACAAAAGACAATCTCTCATAAATTAGGTTTACGCTTGATGACCGAAACGGACAAAAAATAGGTGTTTTCTGACACCAGGCTAAAAGCCTGTATTGCTGATAGAGGAAGATGAGTGTACCCACAAAATAGGATGACCAATTTACAGCCAATTAGCTATTGTATTTGTGAAAGCACGTACATTGTATTTGTGAAAGCGCTGTTCTTTTCCTGTGCATACCTCCCCCATCATACCCTTACACCCTTCTGATGCATTGCACCTAAAGGCCAGTGTAATATTACTTTTTCAGAGTTTGAAAGTTCTGTCTGTCAGTCTGTCTGTCTGTATCTCATCATCATTATCATCATTATCATCATCATCGTCGTCATCGTCATCGTCATCGTCGCTCGTCGTCGTCGTCATCATCATCTCATCATCATCATCATCATCATCATTATCATCATCACACCACCACCACCACCACCACCACCACCACCACCACCACCACCACCACCCCCACCACCACCACACCACACCATCATAATCATCATCATCACCATCATCATCATCATCATCATCATCATCATCATCATCATCATCATCATCATCATCATCATCATCATCATCATCATCATCATCATCACATCACCATCATCAATATCATCATCATCACTTCATCATCACCATCACCATCATCATCATCATTATCATCATCTAATTCATCATCATCATCATCATCATCATCATCATCATCAGCAGCAGCAGCAGCAGCAGCAGCAGCAGCAGCAGCAGCAGCAGCATTTGATTGTTATTTCTTATTATCGTTCTCTGAATGAATGCATTTTATTACCATATTATTGTCTTTCTGTCCTTATTTCTTGTCTGTTGTTTGCTACTGGGTAAGGTCTCTTGTCATTGGTATTTGGATCATTAATGTTGTTGTTGTTTAGTTAGATGAGTTTTTTTATACATTATTTTTATCTTATCCCTGATAAAGGCGGGGACTGGACATAAAAAAAACACATGAATGCTTACTCATTATCAATAAAAGAGTTTGCCTTGCCTTGCCTTTCCTTGCCTTGCCTTGCCGTGCCCCCCGACCCCTCCCCTCTCTCCCTCGTTGTTTTTTGTTTGTTTTTTTTGTTTTTTTTGCTGCCTCGTCTTCTGTGACGTTGCTGCATTGCTGTTCCTACGCCGCTCATTTCAATCTCCCCGCCACAGCCATACCCAGATTCATTATGTCTCACCCCCGGGCCGGGAGTCTACAGGGAGCCCATCAATATTAGGCCGCCGCGGGGCCACCAGCCAGAGGGGCCCAGCACTTCTGCTGGGTCACTTTGGTGGTGTTCAGTGGCGCCTGTTCTGAGCTAACATACGCAGGACACCACCTACTAAGCCCCCTACTAACGACAGTATTAGCTCAGTCGCGGAGCCAGACTGAGTCACCCACCCGAGGTGGCGACCACCACAACGTCCCTCCAACGACCGCCTCCCGCGAACCTCCCACCCCAAAGGCTTTGACACAAATTCACCACAGGCACATAAGCGTATGGGGAAACCGAATCTGAGGTCACCACGAGACCAGAGCAACGGAGGCCACCGAATCAGAGGCAGTTTTTATTATTGCATGATGATCAATGATGATCAGGATGATGTAATGATGCTGCTGTGGAGGTGCATCCGCTTTGAGACTACTGGACAGGGTTGTTCTCTACGCTTACTTTTATAAT
>CM060343.1:30310091-30315091 GCA_030674155.1 Stramonita haemastoma
TCTCTCTCTTCTATCTATCTTCTTCTATCTATCTTCTCTTCTCTATCTTCTGAAAGAAAACGGGTTTTAGCATATGTCCAGTTGTTCTTCACATGGCACCTCGGTTTTAAGTCTCATCCGAACACTTTTGGATGGGTGGAGTTGGCACTGATGTTGACTCCAGAGGAAAAAATTCTCCTGAACAGGATTGGAACCTGGGTCAGTAGATCACAAATCCAAAGCACAACACTCTAACCACCAGGCTATCCTTCCCCCATGGGATGACTTGATGCCTCTTGACCTTGACAGCCTGGGTGAGATCCTTGGTGTCCGAACGATCTTCAAGAGACTGGAGTCCTGCATTGGCCTCAACTCTGGATTGGGTTGACTTCATCCCAGACATGATGCAGATTGTCTTTTCCATACTTAATAACCTGGACAAAGCTGAATATGCAGTAATCCCCATGCTGTCATTGCCTTACTCGTCTAGTCTCAATTTACTAGTGTAGGGCTTCTTGAGAAGTGGACGCTGTCAAAGTAATTTTAACCGTTCTTGCTGGCTCTGTATGCAGGCAAGTTGTTCTTTGACACTGGATGCTGTTTAGTTGTTGTGGTGCACTGCTACCATGTCAGTCGTCTGTCAAATGTCACCCAAAATACGTGGGTTATCTTCAGCAAGCTGGGTCTGTCCATCATAGGCAGGATGTTTTTCGGTGGTTTTGTTGACAGACTGAAGATAGATATACATCGTCTTCATGAGGATGTCATTCAGTGACAGACTGAAGATAGAATACATCGTCTTCATGAGATGTCCTTCAGTGACAGACTGAAGATGTGTACATCGTCTTCATGAGATGTCTTCAGTGACAGACTGAAGATAGCATACATCGTCTTCATGATGATGTCCTTCAGTGATAGACTGAAGATAGTACATCGTCTTCATGAGGTGTCCTTCAGTGACAGACTGAAGATAGATACATCGTCTTCATGAAGTGTCCTTCAGTGACAGACTGAAGATAGGTACATCGTCTTCATGAGTGTCCTTCAGTGACAGACTGAAGATAGATACATCGTCTTCATGAGTGTCTCAGTGACAGACTGAAGATACGAACATGTCTTCATGAGATGTCCTTCAGTGACAGCTGAAGATAGATACATCGTCTTCATGAGTTGTCCTGTCAGTGAGATAGACCTCTGAGTCCACTGGAAGATAAGCTAAGTACTTTCGTCTTCATGAAGATGTCTTCATGCAAACTGAGATAGAATACATCGTCTTCATGAGGATGTCCTTCAGGACAGCTGAAGGTAAGATCTTTCTGAAGAGTCCTTCAGTCACAGTGTACATCGTCTTCATGAAGATCCTTCAGTGACAACGAAGATAGGTACATCGCTCTAATCTTGTGAGATGATGGTCCTTACTGAGATGCCTTAGTGACAGACTGAAGATAGCGTACATCGTCTTCATGGTACTGGTATCACCAGCCACTGCTTTGGTCAGCCTACAGGAATATTCAGTGACTGCTGCAGTCTGTAGTTGGCTGCTGTGAGATAGACCTCTGAGCTCCACTGGAGAAGATAACTGACATGCATTGATCTATGAAGTTTCTTGGCAAATCTTTAGAACTAACGTTCTCATGGTCAGGAACAGGGCAGAGGTCAAGATGCCTTTCTGGAAGAGTCCTTCTCACAGTGTCTTCTTCTTGTACTCCTGTGGGTTTGTAAAACAAGAGTCTTGCTCTAAAATCTTGTTGGATGCATGGTCCATTAGCGTGGGCAAGAAGCCTTGCTTTTGGTAAAGCTACTGGCACATAATTATGTCTGGACAGACTGTCATTTGAAGTTTCAGGTGAGAATCATCTTTCCAGGCCATTTATGCTAATGATTGTAGCCTTTATTTCTGAACATCGGATGGAATTGCTTTTTGAAACTTCTTCAGTATTTGACTCTATGTGTAATGATATCTAGCCTATTCGGGAGAAAGTCATTCTTGCAGTTTTATCATAACAAACGCCTTTAATTCAAGTTTGATTTCACATTTTTTGTATGTTGTTCATTTGGGTCAAATGCTAATAACCATATGGAATTCACTGTGGCATCAGATCTCTCTCTCTCTCTCTCCTCTCTCTCTCTCTCTCTCTCCCCTCTCTCTCTCTCTCTCTCTCTCTCTCTCTCTCTCTCTCTCTTGATGTTATCCCTGAAAAGGGCGGGGACTGGATGTAAAAAAGCACACGAGTGCTTATCTATTATCCTCGAATAAAAGAATTTTGCCTTGCCTTGCCTTGCCTTGCCTTGCCTTGCCTTGTCTCTCTCTCTCCCTCTCTCTCTCCCTCTCTCTCTCTATTTCTCACTCTCTCTCTTTCTCTCTGTTAAGCTTTGCTTTTGAAATGCTTAAAAGTGTGTGTGTGTGTGTGTGTGTGTGTGTGTGTGTGTGTGTGTGTGTGTGTGTGTGTGTGTGTGTGTGTGTGTGTGTGTGTGTTGTGTGTGTTTGTGTACATGCGTGCGTGCTTGTGTGTGGATGTGGGTATGTGTGTGGGTGGGTGTGCGTGCATGTGTGCGTGCGTGCGTGTGTGTGGATTTGGGTGTGGTTTTGGGTGTGGGTGTGGGTATGAGTTTTACATTGATAAAGCAAAGTATGCTGGAAAGCAGCGTGTTAATAGTATTATGTCTATACTGATGTACAATTTTGAGAAGTGAACGATATTTCACTCTAGGAATGTTAACATGATGCATGAACACTGATGCTGAAGGTGATGAAGATAATGGTGATGAATGTTTGGATTGTAATCACCAATAATAATGATTACCTTAGTCATGACTGTATTGAGGAGAATGTAAACGATGAGGCTCTTAATCGTATGTTATGTAGTTCAATGTGTTGTATTTCTAGTCAATTCATTGAACTTTTTCATATACTTATTACACTCCCCTTCGCCCCTTTCACTTGTATTGTGGCCCAAGGCCGAAGTACAATAAAAATGTTCAGTGTTCTGTGTTCTTTTCTTCTCTCTCTCTCTCTCTCTCTCTCTCTCTCTCTCTCTCTCTCTCTCTCTCTCTCTCTCTCTCTCTCTCTCTCTCTCTCTCTCTCTCTTCTCTCTCTCTCTCATTTTTTTGTATGCTGTCCATAAGATTTATTTATTCTCAAGACCGAATGTAAACTCAGCTTACATGGTACTACTTCTACGACTCTTCCTGCCTCATTTCTTTGATGCCTCTGACTCTATCTCATGGACAGAGAGTGGAGCAGAGGAACTCTTCACACCACAGGAGATCCAGTTGATAAACTCCCTTCTGAATTTGGTTCCAGTGAGACAGTAGAGGAAAAAGTTGATGGCGCTGTTGGTGTACCATAACTGATATGCAAGTACTTCTAGGAGAGTAAACACAGCCAGTAGCTTTGGATGATTATCAAGCTCACCATGTACGAACGGATCAAAATTCAAATACACAAACACGGGCATGGTCAAAATCACGTAAGTAACAGATATGACCAGAACCATGACGGTCGTTTTGTAAGACATGCTCTTACGGCTGTCAGTGTTTTGTGCAGAGCCAGCATTGGATTCCACACGTGTAGCAATGGATGCTGAAGAAACTGCTTTGATCAGAGTGACAGACAATATGATATCGCAGATAAACTGACAGACAAAGGGGATGACAGAAATCAGGCCTCCATACAGCCACTGGTAGACATTGTCAAAGAAATAACGATACGACCCTTCAAGAGCGTGACAATAATACGAATTGTATATGAAGATTATGTTTAATCCAACCAGCAGATGAACATTCATGACACAGAAAAGACAGTAATTATTGCAATAACAATCCACGTTCTTCTCACAGTGCACATCACCCTCATCCTGTGTGGCCACAGAACCGCCATTGTTCTCTGCACTGTCACACAGGTCACCAGCCAGGCAGATGTAGAGGTAGTGACGTAGACCAACCAAATGTGAAGTTTGCACAGTGCTGGATGCAGAAGATTAATAGCTGTTTCAAAAACTGCATAAATCCATGAATGAGCAGCAGTTACACACAGCAAGGCGAAATCTGAAATGGCCAGAGCCATGAAAATAGCATACTGAGAGGAGTTCTGGTCCTTCATACGCCGCATGACGCAAACTGAGGCGATGTTTCCAAAACCTCCCACCACAACAACGACTGCAGGGTAAATGTTCCAGATCATCATTGCTGCCTGGTACTCGGGGTAATCAGGGACTGACATCCTCACTGTGGTGTTGTGTGTGAGTCCATCACATCAGGTGAAGAGGTGTTCATGTTGGGTCTGTGTCAGGGAGTTCCTGGTGAGCTTCCTTCTGGAAACATGGGAAAAATTTGGAAAAGTATGTGACAGCTCTCTGTCTCTGTCTGTCTGTCTGTCTGTCTGTCTGTCTGTCTGTCTGTCTTGTCTGTCTATCTGTCTGTCTGTCTATCTGTCTGTCTGTCTGTCTGTCTATCACTATCTCTGGTCTTCCCTGAGCACCCCTTGCCGTTCATCGCTGTTCTGATCTATCTGCTGGTCTGTATATCTGTCTGACGCTTTTCTTCTACTGGTCACTGTCATCTGTCTGTCTGTCTGTCTGTCTGTCTGTCTATCTCACCACCTATTCTCCATGGTACATTTCACCCAGGTGAGCATCCCCTTGCCCGTTTACATACAGCTATGGTTCAGACTTTGCAGGGTGCTGTATATAGGAAGGAGGCAGACAATGTTCGTGACAAGCAGAATGTTGAAAAACATTTCCTAACTATGGAAAACAAACTATCAAGTGTGGAAAAGAAAATTGACCAACGTCTGTGTCAGTTAGAAGAACAGCAAGCTCAGCTAGATCAGCTCACCACCAGCCATAAAATACTGGAAGAACAATGCCACTTCTTAGAATCAGAAGTACACGGCAGTGCCAACTTCCTAACAGCCAGTGAGGAAAAAAATCCGGGAAACAGTGCAGGTTGGGATGGGCATTGAAGAGGACTTGCACTTTGATCGGATCTACAAGGGCTGGCAGGACCATCGCTGTGCAATT
>CM060343.1:30320091-30332591 GCA_030674155.1 Stramonita haemastoma
ACAGGGCTGAGAGATGCAGACACCTGCAGTTTTGGTCAGGTAATTTGATCAACACTCTCAAATTCGCATTCGTAAAGTAGATGAAGCTCGACTGTGTGGTCCTAGTCTCCCTACTGAGCCCACAGTAAACTCACTCTGGGTTGGAGCCGGCTGGTGTCCGAAAAATCCCTATGACTTTTTTGGAATCGAACCCACGACCTTCCAGTCCGAAATCCAAGGTGCTAACCACTGCGCCATAACGGCTGGTTATATCACTACTGGGAGAAGCAAAAGAAGAAGAAAAAAAGAAAAAGTGGAGGACGAGGAGGAGAAGGAGGAGGAGGAAGAAGAGGGTGGAGATAAACAGGATCATAAAAACTATGAGTAGTATAAGAATGATCATGAGTATAATGGTCATGAAGATGATTACAGCAATGATGATGATGATGATGATGATGATGATGATGATGATGATGATGGATAACGATGATGATGATGGTGATGGCGATGTGATGATGATGATAGTCTTAACCATCCTCATCGCTGTTGTGGTCGTTACAAATATTGAAAATGCTTAAAACATTTATATCGTATTAAAATACATCTCTCTCTACTCCTTCATCTCTCTCTCTCTCTCTCTCTCTCTCTCTCTCTCTCCTCTCTCTCTCTCCCCCCCTCTCTCTCTCTCTCTCTCTCTCTCTCTCTCTCTCTCTGTTAAAAGAAAGTAAGTAAATGTGTATTCAATAACTCATTTTTTCATTAAACAATTAACATGAATGGCTGTTTACTTCCATTTTTGTATGTTTTTCACCCCTTCAGAAGGGCTGTGACCTATCTGAATAAACCATCTGTAGTCTGAAGTCTGAAGTCTCTACTCTCTCTCTCTCACTCTCTCTCTTCTCTCATCTCTCCTCTCTCTCTCTCTCTCTCTCTCTTGTGATATCGTATTAATTTAGCATATCTCTCTCTCTCTCTCTCTCTCTCTCTCTCATCTCTCTCTCTCTCTCTCTTCAATCTCTCTCTCTCTCTCATTTCCAGCCTATATCAGACGGTCAGTGATCTTAAATCTATTAATTTACACCTACTGATCGTCTCCAGTTTTTAGAAAAGACCATCAAGGAACTAAGTAGAGATAAGCCGGACATAAAAGAAGCATGGCATCACGTAAGCACGCAGACCCATCAAAAAGTTTCTCCAACTTACGCTGAAGTCACGAAAGCCATGCCTCCCGCACACAGCACACGCAAGGCACCACTCAACGCCATCTGCGCGTCCTGCCGTCAGTAGACAGCAGGCGCAAAACAAACGAAAGAAAAGCCTACAAAGCTGAGAACAAGCAGTGACGTCCAAGTTCAGAATGACATCAAGGTGTTAGTGACATCAAAGAACGTGAAAGGTAACGTGAAGCCTCTGAAGGTTTTCCAGAATGATGTTCTGTTCTTTATGATTCCGCACTGAGAGGAGTCCAATATAAACGACTGGGACCGTCATTTGGAGTTTCTGTTGTTCACGGCAAGGTCCACGTAATAAACGATCTCCACGAAAATGTGGAAATTGCTTTCTGCAATCTAGAAAATTTATTTGATGGCATTGTTTTACATTGTGGCGTAAACGATCTAAGAAAGGAGGAGGCTGATTCTACAAGTAAAAGTTTTGTTGACTTGATGAAACAAATTCAAAAACCAGCACCTAAACACTTTCCTCGTCGTAAGTAAAGCATCACCTGTTCTTGATGATGAGCTAGAAGTCAAAAGACAGTCGTTTCAATGCCTTGGTAGCAATAGATCTGAGGATGAAGAGAGTATCCTTTATACCTGGTGACAACCTGCACATCAGCCACCTGAAGGATGGGACACACCCCACCATGAAGGGCTCCACCATCCTGGCAGTCAACCATGGTCGTCACCTTTTTCAGCTGTTTTGGACGAGGCCAAAACGAACGGCGAGGTCTGCACAACGGCCCAGGGCGACTCCCTTCCAGCAGCAGGAACTGCCCCCATGGCACGCCTTCAGTCCCAGATATCCTTGGTGCAACATGTTTGATGCTCTCAGACATTGTTACTAAAGGAAGCTGTGTGCTCATCTCTTCATTCTTGCCAGACCACGTGGAAAGGAGAAAAAGTTAATATCCAAATATGACTTTTTCTCCCTTCATTGTGGAATAGTATATGAACAGAAACAAGCTAGTTTGGTTTTTTTGTAGTGGTTTTAGTAACAACAAAATCAAGTTGATACCTTGTTGACTGTATTGTACAATCAGTTTGTCTGGTGTACATGCCTGGATGAAACAACTTAGTATTACTATTTGCTGATAGTTGAATTAGATTATTTTGTTTCAGGGTTGCTGGCTTTTTTGTTGTTAGTGGTGGACTTTTTTAGGGGGGGGGGGGGGTCGAGTTTTTTTTCACATATCCTCTTTACTTGTACCCCCTTCCTGTACAGATATATATATTAGTTTAACATTTTGAATGGTAACGCACCAAAATAAGATTCCAATACCACAGTGAAACTCCGGATCTATTGCTACAAATGTTGACTATTTACAACAGTATCTTATGTCCACTTATTATCATGTAAATTATCCTTCAGTTTTTAAATGTTAAAAAGAACAAGCTTCCAAGACTGAAGCAGCTTTTCTATACACCAGTTTGTGAACAACAATATACTGATGGAAAAATGTATACTGCAATTTATATTTGTGTTGGTTTACAACACTGCATTATTCAGTCTCCTGTGCCAAAAGACATAACAAATGTTTCATCATGTGCTGTTACTGTACAGTTTTCGGATTCTCTCACCATGAACTGTATATCTGTTTATTTATCTAGAGGCCTGATAATGATAACGCTGGCTGGCCGAGAACTGTAAATGGCCAACAAAAATGGATTATAGGAAGTGATTTTAACAGCCATTTGCCATTTTGAGAGAAAAAAGATTGTATTCACATTACTAATATCAGACTTGTTGAAAACATTGTAGATCCACCCTTTGTTTTGCTTAACAATGAGACCTCTCCGGCATCCCCGATGTGCCCATGCATTGGCCAATTGCCATAGGTCTTACATTAGTTTCTCCTAAATTAGCTTTGTCACACTCATGAAAAATATACAATGAAACATTAGGTAGAAAATCAATGTTCTTTTTTCTATCAAGATAAATGATAAGTTTAGCATAGAAAATACTGACCCAGTCTTTATTCCAAAATACAATTATAAGAGAGCAGACTGGATCACTTTCAAAACAATCTTACAGAATTTAGTCGTAACTACATTTAGTGATGATAATATTAACATAAAGTACAGTTCTTTCTGCAATTCTGCTTTAGACTAGCAAATGAAGCAATCCCAAAACTAATCAGAAAAATTAACTGTAATTTAGGCAATGTATGGTGGAGCGTCAACTGTGAAAAAGCAGTTAATGAGAAAAACATGTTCAAATTATACAGTAAAGATAAATTGACTGAAAATCACAAGGTCATGAAAAATGTTAATATAAGATATAACCAAATAATAGACCAAGCTAAGAAAAACTACTGGACAACATTTTGCAATTCTGAAGTTTCGATTCATAAGAATACCAAGATAATTTAGAGACGACTAAATATAAGGAAAAATGGCATATAACTTCTGGATTATCCATTTCAGTTTCAAAACAACGTATTCCCTTCTTTAAGGGAAAAAACGAAGCAATTTCATACTCTTTTACCAACGCAAGTAGACTGATGGCTTATCTCAAACACAAAAAGTCTACAGAGCTAGAGCCCAAAGAGAAAAATCAACTGGTCTTGCTGACCCGTTCCTAATAACAGCCATTACCTCGATGCTCCATTAACCGTTTAAGAAATAAAATATGCAATCTCATACTTACCACTCACAAAAAACCCATTGGAATAGATATTATTTCAAATTAAATGATCAAACACTTGCCAGACAAGTGGATACACATTCTTTACAATAAAATCAGAAATGCTGGGAGAGAGTTGTATAACTGTCCCTGTGCAAAAAGACGGTCAACCAAAACCAAACGTGAATAAACATAGGCCCATAGCACTTAGTCTCATTCTGCAAACTGTAAGAAAAATCGTTTTAAACACATCTGAACAATATTGTGAAAAGAACAAAATTATTCCTGTGAATCAAGCAGGATTTAGAAAAGGTAGATCATCTATTGATCATTTAGTAAAGCTGACAACTCAGGCCAAGTATAATTTTGCAAAACCGAAATGTTTATTAGCAGCATTTCTTGACATGACTAAGGTTTGCAAGCACGTAATGGCATTCAAGCTTACTGTTTGGACTCCAGGAAACTGGGTTGTCAGGGAAGATGTATGGTTTCATTAAAAGTGTATGTGTTTTTTTACAAACAGAAAAATTCAGGCTAAAAATAGGGACTACATATTCATCTACAAGATTATTACAAAACGGTATTCCACAAAGTCACGTTACTGCACCTACGTTATTTAGTATTTTGATACATGACTTGTCACACAATCTTTCAAATATTGCAGAATTAGCTCAACATGCTGATGACATATGACTGAAAATGGATTACAACTGTCAAGTGATAAAACTCACACACACACACACACACACACACACACACACACACACACACACACACACACACACACACACACACACACACACACACACACACACACGTACACACACACACTTACACACACACACTTACACACACACACACACACACACACACACACACACACACACACACACACACACCACACACACACACACACCTACAACACACCTACCACACCTACACACACACATGGTGACGAGATAGCCTAGTGATTAGAACATTGTGCCCACAATCTGATAAGGGAGTGCATTAGTCTGATTTTGGAGTGAAGTGAAATATGCTTATCTTTCCAGATTATGTTCAGTTTTGACAGTGCTGTTATTGTCTGTGCAATCCTGCATACTATAAGTGTTTGTCTCTATAAGTGTGTGTGTGTGTGTGTGTGTGTGTGTGTGTGTGTGTGTGTGTGTGTGTGTGTGTGTTGTGTGTGTGTGTGTGTGTGCGCGTGCGCGCGCGCGCGCGTGTGTGTGCTTTCGAATTTGCTAGAATTATTTATTGTCATGATTGTTTGTTGTGAGGGTCGAGTGCAAGCGCTTTGATTTGTTTTTACAAGATATAGCGCTATATAAATCCATGTATTTATTATTATTATTATTATTAACTATCTCTGGCTTGGTCCCCTTGTCTGATACAAGGCCTCCCAAGCACTTGAAGCTTTGAACTGTTTCCAGCTTCTTGTCATTGACCTTAATATCATTGATGATGCCCTTGGCCTTATTGGTCATCAGTTTGGTCTTCTCTGCACTGATTTTAATGACATATGTTTTGAAGGCCTTATTCAAGTGTTCTGTTAGGCTGGCAAGCTCCTGTTCTGATCCTGCTAGTCCGTCAATGTCATATGCGAAGGAGATGATTGTGATTTTTCTGCAACGGATACTGACTGATCCTCCATAATGTTCCAGTGCATCAGCCACGATTCTTTCAAGGAAGATGTTGAAAAGAATGGGTGAGGTTACACAGCCCTGCCTTACTCCAACTGTTCTTCAAAACCACTCTCCAATGTTGCTGTTGTAGTACACTGCACTGGTGGCATGATTGTAAAGCTCTTTGATGACTCTGATCAGGTGTGCATTGACGCTGTATAAATTCATGTTTGCCCAAAAGGTGTATGCCACACCATGTTAAACGCCTTCTTAGAGGTAAAAAAAATGTTAAAGGTAAACGTGTCCCATAACGTAGGCGGTCGTAGGGGAGCAAGGCATCAGAGACCTCAACTTCTCTAGGGGCCAGCCTATGGAGGGCGGTGCCCATCTCCTCTCCCTCGCTGCTTTATCTTCCATGACCCTAAAGAGGGCAGGTACCCCTTTACATCTGGTGTAACTGAGAGGACTATACTGCAGCCAAGGCGTTCAAACGGTCACGCATCCAACTGGTAACCACGCTCAACACTGCTTAACATGACGGGGAAAAGCAAGTGCCCTGATCACTTAGCTATTCCATCCCCCAAATGCCTTCTTAAAACCGATAAATACGTGTTAGAGATCTTCATTGTGTTGTTGGTACGGCTCAGTGTTTCAGGTTGAATATCTGTTCAGTTGTATACAGCCTGCTCTGAAACCTGCTTGTTCCTGTTTTTTTGTGGCTATCTTTTATTCTTGATGTGTTATCCCTGAATAAGGAATAGGGGCATGCGCTGTAAAAAACACTCGATGTGTGCATACTTTAATCTACGATATAATCAACTAATTTTGCCTGTGCCTTGCCATAGCAATGACGTCTCCTTCTTGTGGCTTCAGTCTGCTCAATAGAATATCAACATGACCTTGTTTGGGTGGCATATGAGGCTGACTGTTCAGTCATTCTGGCACTGCTGGAGATTCCCTTTCTTTGGGAGGGTGATGTTGAGTGACTCTGTGTGTGTGTGTGTGTTGTGTGTGTGTGTGGTGCGTGGTGTGGTGGTGTGTGGGAGGTGAGGGGGGGGATGGTAGAGATGTGGGATGTGGAGAGGAGAGTGTGGGGGTGTTGTGATGGTGGGAGGAGTGTGTGTGTGTGTGTGTGTGTCTGTGTCTGTGTGTCTGTGTGTCTGTCTGTGTCTGTTGGGGAGGATGGTTGGGGGAATTTTGGTCCTTGGCTACAGCTCAGCGTTCCCCAATGGTAAACTTTTGGTGTATGGAACCGTCCATCCCAACCCCCTCTACATTTAGGTAGCCGCATTTCGACTTCGGTGATGCATCACAACACGCCAATCCAGCATAACTCAGTGAAAGGTCCAAGGCCAGTGCTAGAATTAGCATGGCCCTTCCTTTTACCAAGTCAAGTTTGACTAGTTTCTGCTATAGTTAGCACCAGCTGGCCTCAACTGGCTGAATGGGAAGGAATGGATAGCTCTGTCAGAGAGTGATGCTGGGTATGTTAGTGTTGTCTCTGTCATCGGCTATTCTCCTCCTCCTCCTCCTCCCCCTCCCCCTCCTCTCCTCCTCCTCCTCCTCCTCTTCAGTATCATCATCATCATCATCATCATCATCATCATCATCATCATCATCATCATCATCATCATCATCATCATCATCATCATCATCACTATTATCACCATTGTCAATATTTTCTGCTTTTTTGCTGCTTTTTCCTCTCAGAGTTGTTGTTGTTGTTGTTTGTTGTTGTTGTTGTTATTGTTGTTGTTTTGTTGTTCTTCTTCTTCTTTCTCTTCTTTCTTCTTCTCTTCTTTCTTCTTCTTCTTCTTCTTCTTCTTCTTCTTCTTCTTCTTCTTCTTCTTCTTCTTGAAGCC
The DNA here is from genome assembly GCA_030674155.1 of Stramonita haemastoma. NCBI lineage: Eukaryota > Metazoa > Mollusca > Gastropoda > Neogastropoda > Muricidae > Stramonita > Stramonita haemastoma. Next base: position 30,327,398 of record CM060343.1, read on the forward strand.
AAACGAGAACTGAGGTACAGCATCCTCAGTCAGGTGTTGTGTGGTATTCCCTGCAAGGTGTTCAGTGACCACATTGCCTGGAATGTCAGCATGACCCAGACTGCAACCAGCACCACCACAGCAGTCTTCCTGATCTAAAGCAGCACACAACACTTACATCTTCCATATCATCTCTTCTCCTCTTCCTCTCCTCTCTTGCAGCACACAACACACACACACATCTTCCATATCATCTCTTCTCCTCTTCTCTCTATAGCAGTACACAATACATGCATCTTCCATATCATCTCCTATCCTCCTCCCCTCTTTAGCAATAACACACACACACACACACACACACACACACACACACACACACACACACACACACACACACACACACACACACACACACACACACACACACACACACTGCAAAAACTCAAAATGCATGCTGAAAACACTTTAAAAATAAACTAAAAGATATTGGTTTTTACTGGAATGATGATGTAACTCATTTATTATCTTTTGCTAATATCAAAGGCCATAGTTCACATGAACATAGCAATATTGCATCACTTATCTTCAGGTTTGGGGGGACGGATAGCCAAGTGGTCAGAACATTGCGCTGGCAATTTGACGACCTGGGTTCGATTCCGGTCGATTAGATTTTTCTCCTGGAGTAAAATCAGTGCTGACTCCACTCTCCCAAAAAGTCCTTGAGATGAGACTATAAACCGAGGCCCCGTGTGCGAATGCATGCAGAACATCTGACCCACACGTTAAATCCTGTTCCGCTTTTCGTAAGCGTAGGCCGTAGTATGCCGGTGGGAACAGATGACATTTACAAAACTGCATACACACGGGGACTGAATGTAAAAAAAGCACATGAGTGCTTATCTCATTATCCTCGAAATAAAATTATAAAAAAAAAAAAAAAAAAAAAGATGCTCAATACTTTTAAGACTAAATTGTCAAAAAACATCCCCACGTACCTGTGGCGAAACTATTCTCGACTAAACATATCGACGAGTGTCTGTTTAACTATCCTTAAACATGCTGAAGCATCCCCAAATTCCTGTTGCAAGCAAACAATGTTGAATTCAGTGAAGCCTAATAGTTCTTTTCTTTTCGAAACCCAGCACAATTGTTCACAATTCTCTAGCGTCAACAGCATTTGATATGCCTAGTGTGGAAACCGTTCTCTCTTCGTTTCTAATAATCTAAACCAAAATTAACATTCAGAGAAAAGAGAAAATACATTTGAATAAAAAGAAATATTAGAAATGCCAGTTGTGCAGGCAACAGGTAAGACTTAATGTTGTTGTTATAGTCAACTGCGCTGGTTGCCTTGTTATACAGGTATTCTAAGGACAGCTTCTTTGCCTTGGAAGAAAATATTACATCGAGTCATCGAACAACCTTACCTTAACCTTAATTCTTTCCGTGCCAGAAGGCACATAAGGCCTGGATATCATTTCTCCACTGGTTGCGATCTGTAGTTGCGCTGCGTGCTGCGCTCCAAGAGCTCCATCCAGCAGCATTCCGCTCCACCTCCACCATTCTTCGCCAGGTTGTCTTTGGGCGGCCTCTCTTCCTTCTTTCCTCTGGTGTCCATCCGAGGGCCACAGCACAGTCATTCTTCTGATCTTTTCTCAGGACATGGCCAATACATTTCCATCTCTTTCCTCTTACTTCTGCACTTCTCTTCTCTGCCCCTGCCATCTGAAGGGTTGCCTTGTTGGAAATGCGCTGTTGCCATCTGATCTTAAAAATCATCAGGATCTATGTGAGGTGGTTGTAGATTTACTTCACACAGTAGTAGGTAATCACGGGGATATTCTGCTTCAATGCCACACCTGCTGTCAGTGTCACTGAGGTTCAGGTGTGCCGGTGTGGAAGCGTGTTGATCCACAACATTCTGCGTGTTGTGCAGCGTGTCAGACACAAACCGTGTGTGTATGCCAGGACTTCGATCACCTTCTTCACTGACATGGAGCGTTTCTATCCAGAAACAAAGAGAGGGATAGAAAAGAGGAGTATCCTATCACAGAATTTCTAGATGGGGATTACGATGATCATGGTGGTGGTGGTGGTGGTGGTGGTGATGAAGATGATGATGATGATAACGATGAGGACGAGGACTACAATGATGATGATGATGATGATGATGATGATGATGATGATGATGATGATGATGATGATGATGATGATGATGATGATGATGATGATGATGATGATGATGATGACGACGACGACGATGTTGACGATGATGATGTAATGTCATCCACTTACCTAAGGCCTGTAACTACCACCCTACCAGTTTTTACACTGAGTACCTCTCTCCTCTCTCTCTCTCTCTCTCTCTCTCTCTCTCTCTCTCTCTCTCTCTCTCTCTCTCTCTCTCTCTCTCTCTCTCTCTGTTATGTGCCCCAGCGGAACTCAGCTGGGGCAGAGAGAGAAGAATGAGCGGTGTGGAAGCAGCAGAACAGGTACATCACAAGAAATGAGACATGGAAAAAAATATCCACAAGTTGAAAATCCCAGAAAAAAACCCACATTGCTAAAACAATGACGACCATTAGAGAAGGAAGCGGACCTCTGTACTTTTATGTCTTGAATAAATACAACGAACAATTTCACACGCGAGGGGGGGGAGGGGTAGGGTGGGAAGGGGGATCAATTTACTGTGGTAACAAATATAATTGCTAAATAAATAAAGGTGTCGGTAGCATTTCGGACAAATGAATGTTTTGTTGACAAGTTTGAGTGCTGAACAGTCCATAAAATCAAAGAATAAAGAGACAAATATTTTGGCACAAACATATTCCTTTCACCTTACATGAGTCTCCGCTTGAATTCTGAATTTATCATGTTGTTTTGCACCTAAACCAGCTGCTTGAAAGCGGTTAAAAAAAATATTGGTAAACTTTTCTGCTGACAACAGTGATTCATTCTTTGTTTTCAATACCACGCGTGAGAGCGCATGAAAGAAAGAAAGAGAGAGAGAGAGAGAGAGAGAGAGAGAGAGAGAGAGAGAGAGAGAGAGAGAGAGAGAGAGAGAGAGAGAGAGGAGAGAGAGAGAGAGAGAGAGAGAGAGAGAGAGAGAGAGAGAGAGAGAGAGAGAGAGAGAGAGAGAGAGAGAGAGAGAGAGAGAGAGAGAGAGGAGAGAGAGAGAGAGAGAGATCAGACTGCAGACATTCACTGTATAGTGGTCTTAGGCCACAGCACAAAAGAATGCACACTCTTTTTCCCACTATTCTTTTGCATTGTGGCCTACACTGATTGATTATACTAAAAACAGATAAAAATTCAGAGAGAGTGTGTGTGTGTATGCGTGTGAGCATATGTCTGTGTGTTTATGTCTCTCTGTGCAAAAGTACATCTGTCAAAGTACACACGCAATTGTGTGTGTGTGTGTGTGTGTGTGTGTGTGTGTGTGTGTGTGTGTGTGTGTGTGTGTGTGTGTGTGTGTGCGTGTGTGGGTGTGTGTCTTATCTTATTCTTTTCTTATTGTGGAAAAAAGTAGTGGAGAAAAAAATCAAGTGGAGGTACCAACTTTTCAATCAGGTTGTAAACGTCTTATCAAAGGTTCAAAATATAAACAATAACATGAAATGATAATACATTCTAGATTGATGTCTTTTTGCTGAAGCAGCATAATAGACATTTGTGACACTCCACCACGGAATGAGTCGCTTAGCACATTACCCAATTTTGTGCTAGGAGCCATTAAAGGTAGTTGGGGGTCAAGTTGTCAATTTTGAGATTGTGATTGATTATTAAACAATATCCGTTTATCTACCTTATAATAAAATAATCAGGGCATAATTTTTATTCCTTTTGCTTTTAAATGCGTTTTGAAAATACCCAAGCCCTCATTCTGACAACCTTTTACGAAAATAAAGTGGCCCGTTTCTCATTTTGTCACATCCTACAGTCTATCATTTTAATTTGTAATAACTTTGCACAGAATTGTCCGATTTTCTATCTGTTTTTTGTATTTGATAGCCACTTTATTGTACATTAGTAACATGTCAATAACTAAAAATTGACCTCTGGTGCACTCCGACTTATTATGTGGTGGAGCGTCACATTTTTGAGTAAGAACTATGCCTTTGGCCTGACATGACTCGAGTTTTGGCTCCTGGAGGAGCTTTTGTCAAGGGTCCCGGCGGTGTTAGAAGCTTCACCCGCTGTGGTTCCTTACAGCAAGACACTTTTCAGAATGTAAAACTGTCAACTGCATTCAGACGAATATTTGATATTCCTGTTGCCTTTTAAAGCTTCCCCCAAAAGACGATGATAAAAAGAGAAAGGGAATATGCTTAGAATAATATGTTGAAAAAAAATGAATAAGAGAAAATAAGCACCTAGTGATTTTTGTGCCTTAAGTTTGTGGATCCTAGTAAAGGATGCAAGGGAGGTCATAAAGTTTGTATCCAGCTAAGTGGTCAGTCTTAGCTGGATAATAACCCAAACATTGCAATACACTTTAGTGCATGCACAGGCAAGAGAAGTTGGGAAAAAATAATATGGCCTACACTTGGATCTACTAGAGATGCAATTCCCCACTTAACCACAAAGTATTATTGAGGATAAAGTAATGGATAAAAAAACAAATGCAGGTACCAACTTCTCAATCATTTTGAAAACGAATTATCAAAGATAAAAAGAAAAATAATAAAATGAAGATAAATTCTAGGGAATCATGTCTTCCAGTGGCAGCACTGTAGGCATTGTTGGGTATTTTATTCTTTTATCTTATCTTATTTTTTATATTGAGGCTAATGAGATAAGCACTCTTGTGTTTTTTTAAATCCAGTCCCCGTGTGCATGCAGTTTTTTAAAATAGCATCTGTTCCCAGCGGCACACGATGGCCTACTCTTACGAAAAGCGAAGCAGGATTTAACATGTGCGCAAGATGTTCTGCGTGCGTTTGCACACGGGGCCTGTGTGTGTGTGATATTCGATAAAATAGTTGTACCTGTTCTGTTGTATGGGTGTGAAGTTTGGGGATATGAAAACCTAGCAATAATTGATAAGTTTCAGTTAAAATTTTTTAAATATATCTTTCGTTTAAAGCGTACGACTTCGACTTCGTTAGTATATGGAGAAACAGGCAAATACCCCTTGTCTATTTTGGTTTCTGTTCGAATGGATCGTTTCTGGATGCAGCTGCTTGATTTTCATTCGGAGAAACTATCCTCAAAT
>CM060343.1:30337591-30342591 GCA_030674155.1 Stramonita haemastoma
GCTATTGTGTGTTGTATTTAGTCCAGTTTTACTTGGGTCACTCGGAGTTTCTCATTTTGAGGTCATAAAAAACTGTGAAGAAGGAGGAATATGAAGAGGAGGAAGATGAGAAATAAGAAGAGGAGGAAGAGTAGGAAGAAGAGAAAGATAAAGAGGAGGAAGAGGAGGAAGAGGAGGAAGATGAGGAAGAGGAGGAATAAGAGAAAGATGAAGAAAAGGAAGAGGGGGAAGAGGAAGAAGAAGAGAAAGATGAAGAGGAGGAAGAGGAAAAATATGAAGAGAGGAGGAAGAGGAGGAAGAAATGGATGAGGAGAAAGATGAAGAGGAGGAATAAGAGAAAGATGAAGAGGAGGAAGAGGAAAAATAAAGAGGAGGAAGAGGAGAAAGAAGAGAAAGATGAAGAGGAGGAAGAGGAGAAATATGAAGAGGAGGAAGAAGAGAAAGATGAAGAGGAGGAAGAAGAGAAAGATGAAGAGGAGGAAGAAGAGAAAGATGAAGAGGAGGAAGAGGAGAAAAAAGAGAAAGATGAAGAGGAGGAAGAGGAGAAATATGAAGAGGAGGAAGAAGAGAAAGATGAAGAGGAGGAAGAAGAGAAAGATGAAGAGGAGGAAGAGGAGGAAGAGGAGGAAGAGGAGAAAGATGAAGAGGAGAAAGAAGAGAAAGATGAAGAGAAGGAAGAGGAGAAAAAATAGAAAGATGAAGAGAAGGAAGAGGAGGAAGAAGCGAAAGATGGAGAGAAGGAAGAGGAGGAAGAGGAGGAAGAGGAGAAAGATGAAGAGGAGGAAGAAGCGAAAGATGGAGAGAAGGAAGAGGATGAAGAGGAGGAAGAAGAGAAAGATGAAGAGGAGGAAGAGGAGGGAGAAGGGAAATTTAATGATGAGAAAATATGAAGGTGAGGGAGAAGAGAAATATGAAGAAGTGGAAGTGTTTGAAGAGAAGGCAGTTGAACAAGAGAAAGCAGAGGAGAGAAGAAAGAGGAAGGGTATATGGTAATGAGAAGGAGGAAGAGGAGGACGAAGTAGAGGAGGAAGAGAAGGAGGAAGGAGAGAAGGTAGCAGAAAAGGAAGAAGAGGAGGAGGAAGAGGAAGATAAAGAGAATGGAAGGAATGAGGAGTAGATAAAACCCAGGTAAGTCACATTTATTTTCAGTAGGTATCAAAACAGTTTTAGGCATACCGGTACAATCCAATGACCAAAAGTTTCTTGACTGTGGGGCGGGGCTGTAATTAGGTTACTTCCCATGTGATGGGATTCACCAATCGCAGCCTTCTGTGTCTATAATTAGAACATACTTGGGAATTGTGTGATGTTCTGTTTGGTTGGGTGGTCGTTGAAAGCTGACTGTTGCATACACTTTGTCCTTTGAGGTGAAATATAGTGTTTATGCAGCCTCTTTTTAGAGGCCACATTCCCACTGTCTGAATGTGCTGATGTCCTTGAGAAGTTGTACAGAGACAGGCAGATCAAATATTCACACTCTGTTACAAAGTAACTGCAAGCAGGACGGAAAGAACTTGGGTCTACTGACTTGAGTGTGGAGTCAAACCACTGTTGTACCTCAGACCTGGTACAAACTCAGCAGTAGTGGATGTGAAGGGTAGGTAATTAGGTAACTTCCCATGCGATCAGAACCTGCCAATAGCAGAGTCCTGTGTCTATAAATAGAACACACATCTGTGAATTTGCAATGGCCTGGTTGAAAGCCGTCTGTTGCATGCACTGAGCTCCTTCAGTCTCCTTTAAGAGGCCATGTTTCACATGTATTTCATGTTCCATGTATGAATGTAAAACATGGACCATAACAGCATACATTGAAAGAGGGATACAGGCAATGAAGATGAGATGCTTTTGCAATCTCCCTGGTATTTCATACAAAGATTACATCACTAATGAAAAAGTGAAAACTAGAATAAAGAAGGCCATGGTCCATATGAAGAGCTCCTAACTTCAGTGAAAATACGCAAGCTCGAATGGTGCGGGCGTCACACAATCATCTGGGCTGGCCAAGACAGTCTTACAGGGAACAGTGAGGAGACAAAGAGGCAGACGGAGGAAACGATGGGAGCCTTCAATATCAGGCCACTGTGGGACCCGGTACTGCTCCTGGGTCACTTTGGTGGTGGTCAGTGGTGCCTGTTCTGAGCTAACATACGCAGGACACCACCTACAAAGCCCCCTACTAATGACAGTATTAGCTCAGTTATAGGGCCTGACTGAGTGAGTCACCCACCTGAGGTGGAGACCAACACAACGTCCCTCCAGCAACTGTTCCCGCGAACCTCCAACCCCAAAGGCTTTGACACAAACTCACCACAGGCACAGAAGTGTATGGAGAGATCAAATCTGAGGTCACCACGAGACCAGAGCAACCGGTACCACAGAATCAGAGGCAATTTTTTGTGTTGCATGATGATCAATAGTAATATGTAATGATACTTCTATGGCTGTGCACATGCTTTTAGACCGCTGAACAGATCTGTGCTCTATGCTTACTATCATACCATAACCCCGCATCAACTGGGCCTGAGAGAAACATACACCTGCAGTGTTGGTCAGGTTAGAGGAAAATCTAGTTGTTTGATGAGTGCAGACACGTTTCATAAGTTAAGCGGAAAAGAACCTTGGGCAACATGCCAAACCAATGGGAAGACAAGTGAATTGGTAAAGTTTATCTCTCCATACAAAATCTGAATGCTTTCTGTTATCATGAGCAATAGAGAGAATTCAGCAATGTCATGGTATAAGTTAACTGATGCTATATTACGCCATATATATTCATCCCAGAAGTAGAAAGTAAAATTTAACTTTTAAAATGTTGGTATTCTCATGCTCATCAAACATGTCACTAAAGGAGCCATCAGATTTTGGTACCAGAAAAATAGGAGAAATATCTTTTCCAGATTTATGTACTGATTTTTTTTCAGTCACATTTAATATTTTTAGGGAAAAGTAGTTGAGGAAAACAAGTTAAGGTAATCACTTACAACTTCCTAAACATTTTGAAAATGATTGATCAAAGTTTAAGTTTTTTTCAATAGAAAAAAAACCTCTAGAAAATAGCATCTTTCAATGACAGCGTTTTTGGAATTTTTGAGCAAGTACCATGCCTTTGGCCTGTCCTAACTCGAGTTTCGGCTCCTGGATGAGCCTTCGTCAGATGTCCTAGCAGTGATTGAAGCTCCACCTGCTGTAGTACCTTACAGCAAGACACGTTTCATAATTTCAAAGTGTCAATTGCATTCACAAGAATATTAGATATCCCTGTAGCCATTTCACATTAATTTAATATATCTGACAAACTCGTGGGCGAGTTCTTCAAGACCACGGTTGGGGTCCGCCAGGGCTGCCTTCTCTCACCTGTACTCTTCAACCTCTTCCTCGAAAACATCATGACAGAGACACTGCAAAACCACCACACTTCCATCTCCATTGGTGGAAGACCCCTTTGCAACCTCAGATTTGCAGATGACATTGACCTCATGGGCAGCAGCAAACAAGAACTGCAAATCCTCACAGACAATTTAACAGATCGAGGGAGCGCATACGGCATGGAGGTCAGTACAGAGAAATCAAAGATCATGGTCAACAGCGCGAGTAATGACATCACAGAAATAAAGATGAATGGAGAAATACTAGAAGAGGTGAGCCAATTCAAATACTTAGGCTCCTAACAAAAGATGGCACATCAAACAATGAAGTGAAAGCTCGCATTGCAACAGCAACATCTGCTCTAGTCAGACTCGAGAGGATCATCAGAAGCAACAACATCAGCTTCTGCACCAAATACCACCTATACAAATTCCTCGTGATATCTATCCTCCTATATGGCTGTGAATCATGGACTCTGACAGCAGAGTTAGAGAGGATAATCCAAGCATTCGAGAACGTGCCACAGAAGACTCCTCAAAATATCATACAAAGAACACAAGACCAATAACTATGTGAAAGAAGAAATCAAAAAGCGTGTGGGCCCCCAAGAGCCTTTGCTCTCCACCATAAAGAGGAGAAAGCTGATGTGGTTTGGTCACACCACAAGACACAACACCTTAGCAAAAACTATCCTGCAAGGAACAGTCGAGGGCAAGAGAAGAAGAGGCCGCCAAAAGAAATCATGGGTTGACAACATCAAAGACTGGACCGCCCAACCCCTGCAACACCTCCTACTAGCCACACAGGATCGTGAAGCATGGAAAAAGATCTCTGTTGCGTCTTCTCTCATGTCCCCCCTACGTCCTTTGGGACATGGGACTGAGTGAGTGAGTGAGTGACAATGTCTCAAGTTCTGCATCACCTGCTTCCCATATGTTTCTTTAGGATTTTTGATTGGCTTTAGTATGAATAGTTCTAACATAGAAGAGGTATTCTGTCTCCATGAACCATCTGTAATATGAATGCCTCTAATATCAGACTTTTCCAGTCAGGTAAAAAAATGGTTTAAATCTACCAGCTGTGAAGGGCACATGAAACATGGCCATAAGGCATTATAAGATGCGGGCATAAGGGCATATTCGACATATGGGCATAAGGGCATATGAGATGTGGGCATAAGGGCATATGAGATGTGGGCATAAGGGCATATGAGACGTATAAGACATAGCAATACTATTTGCATTGCTGTCCACCTGTGTTTGGTCCAGAAGGGCTGACTCAATCGTTACTGCCGTTAAACTTTCTACTGCTGATGACAGCCCTATTTATGCTTCTTTATGATTTTTGGAAGGTTTTTGCAGGGCCCAGTGGTTTACTGGAATAATGTTATGCACGTCTTCGTTGTTTGTGTGGTCCTTGTAGGAGATGTCAAAGAAACTAGTTTCAATATTTTGCCATTTCATCCAGACCACGCATTCCTGATTATTGAGGTGAGTCAGAAAAGTCAAAGCCCCAGATCTGACATAAATGTTTTCCCTGATTTTTAACTTAAAATGGTCTGGGCATGTCACAAGATCAAAAGGACTCGCAAAGGCAATACTGCAGCACTGTACAGGGAGGAAGAAAAAGAG
>CM060343.1:30347591-30362591 GCA_030674155.1 Stramonita haemastoma
CTAGAAACAGCAAAGCAAGGACATCTAAGAACAGCAAAGCAGGACAATTCTAAGAAACAGAAAGCAAGGCATTGAAACAGCAAGCAAGGACATTTATGAGAAACAGCAAAGCAAGAACAATTCTGAGAAAAAGCTTTACGAAGGCATTGTGCCAGTGCTGGACATTAGTACAGAAGGTAAAAGGATGACATTCTTTGTCTTGAAAGAGCTGCACAAGTCACCATTATTAATTTTAGACTGTAAACAGTACACTGCTAGCTCCTATCCCATCTAGATCAGTTGAAAATGTCTCACACTGACCAATGCCTTGTGGCAAAGTCCATGAAATGATTTTCCCACATCCTTAAGACCTGCCCTACCTTCAACACTCTGTGACACCAGATGTGACTCAGCCCAGAGATATACAGGGAAAGCTGTGGGTATGGGCTGGTCACTGCAACAGACTGCAGTGTTTACCATCTAGACTGAACTAATTATTTATCAAGGCCAGGGAACATGGGAAAAAAAGTCTGAACAATATTGGTAACGTGGATGTTGTGTGTGTGTGTGTGTGTGTGTGTGTGTGTTTTGTGTGTGTGTGTGTGTGTGTGTGTGTGTTGTGTGTGTGTGTGTGTGTGTGTGTGTGTGACGCCCCACCACATAAGGAGTCGCATTGCACCAGAGGTCAATTTTTAGTCATTGACATGTTATCAATCTGCAAAAAAGGTTATTCAATACACAAAAACAGATTAGAAAGGGGATAATTCTATGAAAAACTATTACAAGTAGAAATGATTGACTGTAGAAAATGGCGAAATGAGAAATTGACAAGTTTAGCATCGTAATAGGTGGTCAGAATGAGAGCTTAGGTATTTTTAAAACCTGTTTAAAGGCAAAAGGATACAGATTAAGACTTGATACTTCATAACAAGGTAAAACATAGACTTAAAATTTATAATCGAAGTCTAAAAATCAACAACTTGACCCCCACCTACCCAAAATGCTCCTAGCGGAAAATTGGGTTAGGCCTATGTGCTGAGTTACCCATTTCGTGGTGGATTGTCATATATATATATATATATATATATATATAAGAGAGAGAGAGAGAGAGAGAGAGAGAGAGAGAGAGAGAGAGAGAGAGAGAGAGAGAGAGAGATGAGAGGAGAGAGAGAGAGAGAGAGAGAGAGAGAGAGAGAGAGAAGAGTGGGAGTGTGTGTGTGTGTGTGTGTGTGTGTGTGTGTGTGTGAATGTGTGTGTATAATGTTTTTATCTATTTATTTTATTCTTTTATATTGAGGATTATGGAATAAGCACTCTTGTACTTTTTTGACATCCAGTCCCTGTGTGTATGCAGTTTGGTGAATGTCATCTGTTCCCATCGGCACACGATAGCCTACTCTTACGAAAAGCGGAACAGAATTTAACGTGTGCGCAAGATGTTCCGCGTGCGTTTGGACACGGGGCCTCGGTTTGGACACGGGGCCTCGGTTTTAAAAGTCTCATCCAAAAGACTTGGGGGGCTGAGTGGAGTCAGCCCTGATGTTAACTCGAGGAGAAAAACTCCTCGACCGGAATCGAACCCGGGTCGTCAAATAGGAGAGAGGAGAGAGAAAGGAGAGAGAGAGAGAGAGAGAGAGAGAGAGAGGAGAGAGAGAAGAGAGAGAGAGGAGAGGAGAGAGAGAGAGAGAGAGAGAGAGAGAGAGAGGACGTTTGTATGGATTTCTTTACAGTATGTTTTTTTTTACATTATTTCCAGGGTAAGGATTACTGCAGCCTGCCTGACACAGACCAAACATGAACAACTCTACAACTGATAGTGATGGACTCACACACAACAACACACTTTGGATGATGTTCATAAGTTCCCCAGAGTACCAGGCAGCAGAGCTGATCTGGAAAATTTATCCTGCATTCGTTATTGTGGTGGGAGGCTTTGGAAACATCGCCTCAGTTTGTGTCATGCAGCGTATGAAGGACAAGAACTCATCCCAATATGCTATTTTCATGGCTCTGGCCATTTCAGATCTGATCTTGATCTGTACAACTGCTGCTCATTCATGGATTCTTTCTGTTTTCAGAATAAGTATTATGAATTTGCATCCAGCACTGTGCAAAATTGTGGATTGGCTGGTCTATGCCGGCGGTTCCATGTCTGCCTGGCTGGTGACCTGTGTGACAGTACAGAGAACAATGGCGGTTCTGTGGCCACACAGGATGAGGGTGATGTGCACTGTGCGAAGAACGTGGATTGTTATTGCAATAATTACTGTCATAGCCTGTGCCATGAATGCTCATCTGCTGGTTGGATTAGACATTGTCTGTTCAAACAATTCCTGTCGTTGTGGGGCCATGGGAGGATCGTATGAATATTTCTTTTACTATATCTACCAGTGGGTGCATGGAGCTCTGGTTTCTGTGATTCCCTTTGTCTGTCAGTTTATTTGTGACATCATATTGTCTGTCACTCTGATCAAAGCAGTTTCTTCAGCATCCATTGCTACACGTGTGGAATCCAATGCTGGCTCTGCTCGGAACTCTGACAGCCGCAAGAACATGTCTTACAGAACCACTGTGATGGTTCTGGTCATATCCATTACTTTTCTCATTTTGACCTCACCTTTAGTTGCGTGTATTAACTTGAAGCACTACATACGTTCTGAGCTTGATCATCATCCAAAGCAAAGGGCTGTGTTCACTCTCCTAGAAGCACTAGCATTTCAGTTATGGTACACCAACAGTGCCATCAACTTTTTTCTCTACTGTCTCACTGGAACCAAATTCAGAAGGGAGTTTATCAACTGGATCTCCTGTGGTGTGAAGAGTTCCTCTGCCCCAAACCATCTGTCCATGAGACAACTGCAGAGACATCAATAAAATGAGATAGGAGACATCATGGAAATAGTACCTGGTTGATATGACCTTACCCTTCATTTTCAGTTCTCTGTGTCTGTCTGTCTGTCTGTCTGTCTGTCTGTCTGTCTGTCTGTCTGTCTGTCTGTCTGTCTCTCGTCTGTCTCTCTTCTTCTGTCTCTCTCTCTCTCTCTCTCTCTCTCTCTCTCTCTCTCACTCCTTGTAGGTATGTTTTTTAAACAAAGATTAGTGGAGATGTTCATTAAAGAATGGGACGGGACTGTAAGAGATAAAGATAGATTTGATATTTTGATATTTATAGATCGTTTAAAAGTACTTTTTGTAAAAGAGTAATATGTAAACTCCATAGATGTCTACTGTTTTCGTGTAGCAGTTAAACAAGCAATGTTTAACGTTTTACCTCTTAATAATAATGTGTATAGGTATAGTGACAATATTCGAGATAGATTGTGTCCATTTTGTAAAACGAAAATTGGAAATGAAGGTCAACTTCTACTAGAATGTTGCAGGTACACAAGCTTGAGAGAAAAGTTTTTTAAGGAAATGTATTAATGTACTATTGCCTGATCTGCTCAGAGTAGCAAATGATGAGTACATGCATAGTTTGTCTAGGTATATTTTTGATTCTATTGACAAAAGGAATTAGTGTTTTCTTATGCAATTTATTGAGTAACTGTTGCTAATGGATAATTATGTACTCAATAAGCGCGATTTTTTAAATATCATAGTCTTTTTGGGATTAGGTTATGGTTGATTTAAGGTTCATAAACAGGAAAAAGAGTAAATGTGTATTTTCTTTCTCAATCAGTCATCAATCATTTCTTATTTGTGCATTTGCTTTACCAATTATATGAAAGAAACCATTGGTACATCAAAACCAAACCAATGTATTGTGGCCAAAGGCCAATGTACATTAAATCATTTTAGTGTTCAGTGTTTTGCCTCTCTCTCTCACTCACTCTCTCTCTCTCTCTCTCTCTCTCTCTCTCTCTCTCTCTCTCTCTCTCTCTCTCTCTCTCTCTCTCTCTCGCTCTCGCTCTCGCTCTCTCTTAATGTTTTGATTTTCACCCCAAATTACCTTTTAATGACATAAAATGTTGTATGCCATGAATAAGCACAATGCAATTCAATATTCTTGCACACAGCACTCATGTTTACATTGCATTGACCTGAGACGGACATAACTATTATACTCGGTATACAGGTTTCTAATATGGTAACAATGATGAAAATACCGAAGGAGTTCAGCCATTAGATGAACGGTGCACTTGAAGTTTGTATTTCGTATGCTGATCCCACTGTACTTGTGCTTTGAGTTGTGTTTTGTTATGTTACCTTGAGTTAAGATTTTATTTTGAAATTTTGGTCTAAGTTAGCACTTGATTTACTTTTTTGGAAGATGACATTTTCAAGAGCACAGTTTTGGGTACATGCTAATGTGTTTAATCATGGCAAGATCTTATCAAAAAGATTACGTGAAGCTAGAATTTTTTTTTCTGCATTTCTTACATCTTCCCTTTGAATTGTTTTGTAGTGAAAGACCAAGGTACAATAGATCATTTTAGTGTTCAGTGCTCTCTCTCTCTCTCTCTCTCTCTCTTCTCTCCTTCTCTCTCCTCTTCTCTCTCTCTCTCTCTCTCTCTCTCTCTCTCTCTCTCTCTCTCTCTCTCTCTCTCTCTCTCTCTCTCTCCTCTCTCTCTTCTCTCTCTCTCCCCTCCTCTCCTCTCTCTCCTCTCTCTCTCTGTGTCTCTGTCTCTGTCTCTCTCTCTCTCTTACATATATATCGCTCTCTCTCATATTCAGAAGGCACAGTATGATAAATGTTCTGAAAATGCAATAGTTTATGAAGTATTTCAGCTGGCAACTTATGCTGCACTTGATGTTTGTATTTTATATGCTGATGTGTTGACATCGTCAGTATAAAGACTGGATCAGTCTTCTTTCCAACCTGCGCCTCCTGATCCCCAATTCGCTGGCACTCCTCTCCTTTCCCTTCATCCAGCAAGCGAGAGTGAAATCATGACAATCTTGAAAGAAATGACGATAAAATCATGCGATCTTGATCCAATACCTGCTTCTCTTTTCACTCAGTGCCTTCCACAGCTTATACCCACATCACAAAAATTGTAAACTCATCTCTTCTTTCAGGGATTTTTCCACCAGCTCTCAAAACTGCAATAGTTACACCCCTACTCAAAAAGCACGACCTCGACCCTAACACTCTGAAGAACTATAGACCTGTTTCCAATCTGCCTTTTATCTCCAAAGTCCTTGAAAAAGTTGTTCTGAAACAACTCAACAGCCATCTCCATTCCAATAGTCTCCTCCCCCCGTTCCAGTCTGCCTACGCATCAACCACAGCACCGAAACCACCCTAGTGCACACCTTAAACTCGCTTCTACATGCTTCTGACTCAGGGAAAATCTCCCTCCTCACTCTTCTCGACTTATCTGCAGCATTTTACACTATAGACCATTCAATTCTTCTCTCCCGTCTCCAAAACACTTTCGGTATTAAAGGCACTGCCCTCACCTGGTTTAGTTCGTACCTGACAAACCGATTCCAAACTGTGGCAGTAAACAAGATTCTTTCCACACCAACCAAACTAGAATGCGGAGTCCCTCAAGGATCTGCTCTAGGCCCTGTTCTCTTTACTCTCTACACTGCTCCCCTGTCACATGTTATTAACCGTCATCAGATCAACCATCACTTTTATGCAGACGACTCTCAGATTCTAAGCAGTGACACACCTGAAAATCTGCCTTCTCTCTTGACAAATATGTCCTACTGCCTTCAAGATATCCAAAACTGGATGATACAGAACAAATTACAATTAAACGCAGATAAAACCGAAGCCATGCTTGTAGGGACCAAACAGAAACTGTCTTTTATCACAACAACTTCAATAGAATTCGGCAATACGTCAGTCCCTCTATCCAGTGCTGTAAAGTATCTAGGAGTCGTTATTGACAACACACTCTCCATGCAAAAATTCATCACCCAGACCTGTCAGTCATGCTACTATCAACTACGTCGTATTAGTGCAATTCGAAAGTACCTGTCCACTGATGCAACATCCAAACTAGTCACTTCTCTTATTCTCTCACGTCTGGACTATTGCAATTCTCTTTTGGCTGGTCTGCCAGCATCATCTATCCACTCTCTCCAACGTATACAAAACTCTGCAGCTCGACTGGTCCTCAGAAAGAAAAAATCTGAACACATTACTCCTCTCTTGCAATCTCTCCACTGGCTGCCTGTGCCACAGAGAGTAAACTACAAGATCAGTACTCTCTGTTATAAATGTCTCCACAAAACAGCACCCTCCTACCTCTGTGAATGTCTTCACGTGTACACACCTTCTCGTTCCCTCCGCTCGGCTGCAGATTCCTTATCCTTAAAAATTCCGAGATTCAACCTATCTACCGTTGGCCGCCGCTCTTTCTCTATTTCTGGTCCATCAATCTGGAATGACCTCCCTCTTCCCTTCGGCAAAAGCCTACATATGACACTTTTAAATCCAACCTCAAGACACACTTGTTTCAAACCTAAGATTTTTACCTTCTGTTTTCATCTCCTATTTGTCCCTGCCTCCAACATTTGAAATTCCATTCACCCTGTCAAAATGTATAGCCGCTATAGGTGTGTCGTGTGTGTGTGTGTGTGTGTGTGTGTGTGTGTGTGTGTGTGTGTGTGTGTGTGTGTGTGTGTGTGTGTGCGCGTGCGCGCGCGCGTGTGTGTGCTTTCGATTTTGCTAGAATTATTTATTGTCATTGGTTGTTTGTTGTGAGGGTCGAGTGCAAGCGCTTTGATTTGTTTTTACAAGATATAGCGCTATATAAATTCCATGTATTATTATATTATTATTATTATTATTATTATTATTATTATTATTATTATTATTATTATTATTATTATTATTATTATTGTTATAACTCTACTATCAACTCTGATCCCTCTGGTGTTTTGAGCTGTGTTTTGTTTTGCAGCCTTGAGTTAAGAACTGTTTGAACTGTTTGGTCTAGGTCAGCAAACTGATTTCTATGTTACTGTGTGCTGTATTGATATTACTGTGAGGCTGATTTCTTTAAGGTCATTAATTATCTATAATTATAGTGTTTACTTTTTACATACTTGTACATTTTCTTTGACCTAATATTGCATGTAAAAAAAAACAACCAACATCACGTGTATTTATTCTTTTGCTTCAATAAAACGTTTCAAAATTTTGAAATGTTTCGAGTGATTTCTCTCAAACACACGCACACACACACACACACACACACACACACACACACACACACACACACACACACACACACACACACACACACACACACACACACACACACACACATAATATATATATATATATATATATATAGTATATATATATTATATATATATATATATATATATATTATATATATATATATATATATATATATATATATATATATATATACATGCATACACATACATACATACATACATACATACATACATACATACATACATACATACATACATACATACATACATACAAATACATACATACATACATACATACATACATACATACATACATACATAACTACCTACCTACCTACCAACCAACCAACCTACCTACTTATTTACCTACCTGGTTAAATCAGACAATACTATCATTAACAAACTTCAAAAATCACTTTTAACCGGCTTGATGCATCAAAAGTGATGAACCACACTTCATCGTTTTGGAAACGAAAGTTGTATGACTGTCTACCCTTGCATAATGTGCATCCTCCTCACCCTTTATGCAGACCCTCTCTGTCTCTGTCTCTGTTTCTCTCTGTCTCTCTCTCGTTCTCTCTGTATCTGGCTGTCTCTGTCTCTCTTGCTTGAATAATTATAGAGGAATTTCGTTGTGTAACATAAGTAGCAAGCTTTACATGCTGTGATTAATAGAAGACTACAGGAATGGGTAACTGAAAATAACATAACTGGAGAATTTCAAGCAGGTTTCAAGCAGAATTATTCCACACTAGATCATATGTTTACACTTATGGCATTCATTCAAAAACAATTTAGTCTAAACCGTAAATTATATGTTGCATTTATAGATTTTGAGAAGGCTTTCGACTCTGTCAACAGAAGTTTGTTGTGGTTAGTCTTGTTTAAAAATGGTATTCATGGAAAACTGTACAGATGTGTTGTGAGTATGTATGATTGTGTGAAAGCAAGAGTACGTTCAGGTGGTATGTTATCAAATTATATTAATTGTACGTGTGGGGTGAAACAAGGTGATGTATGCAGCCCTATTCTATTTTCTTTGTTCATTAATGAATTGACAAAAGAGGTCATAAAGTCTGGAAAACATGGTGCAACATTTACTAATGATTTTCTTGAAATATTTATATTGTTGTTAGCTGATGATATATTGTTAATGTCAGAAACCGTAATTGGTCTCCAGAATCAGTTGAACAGTTTATACAGGGCTGCTGCTTCGTTGAAGTTAAACGTTAACCTAACAAAGAGTAACATTGTTGTATTTAGAAAGGATGGACATCTTGCAATGAGAGAAAGGTGGACATATGGTGGAACTGTGATTTCTGTGGTGAATGTATGTAAGTATTTAGGTATATACTTTTCTACTCGGTTAAGCTTTACTTTTGCGTGCAAAGACCTCGCAAGTAGAGCAAAAAATGCATTGTTGTGTATAATGAAGAAATTATACATTGTTGAATAACGAATCTCTTTCACTGTTTCTAAAATTATTTGATGCCCAAATTCAACCTGTATTGCAATATGGAGCTGAGATATGGGGTCTGTATCCTGCGGCCATACACTGTGACAAAATACATTTATTTGCATTGAAAAAGTTTTTGAGAGTGTCACTCAAGACACCGAATGATCTCGTGTGCATGGAAACAGCAAGGTACCCCAGGTCACTGGTTTCTATTGTGAGATGCATTAAATATTGGATAAAAATAACCCAGATGAATGCAGAAAGATTGCCCTTTAAAGCATATAAAATGTTGTTAGATTTAGATAATAGAGGCAAAACCAATTGGGCTTCAAATGTCAAATGAAATTATTTAAATTGGGTTTTGGTTACGTGTGGTTAAATCAAGGAGTTGAAGATGTTAGTGGTTTTATTCGACAGTTTCGTGAAAGGTTGATTGATTGTTGCTGGCAAAATTGTGAGAGTCATGTACAGAATAGTGAAAGATTTTACCACAATAGAATGTTCAGCCAAGTAAATATTGTGCCTACGTATATGTCTATGAATATTGATAGTTATTTGAAGCGTATAATGACACGATTTAGATTTGGTATTTCAGACATCAATGTACATTATTATCGCTATAGAAAGGCACTTGCCACAAATCTTCAATGCCCAATTTGTAAATGTTCTGTAGAAGATGAAATACATTTTGTGCTTTCATGTCCTGGGTTAAGAGATATACGAGAGCAGTTCTTACCACAAAAGTACTATAGAGATCCATGTTTATTCAGGTTGGTTTTGTTATTAGCTTCGACAAATGAGCGTATTGTAAAACAACTGGCATTATACATGTATAAAGCATTTAAAAGGAGAAGTATCTATGTTACATAATGCCATCACAAGTCCATGAGATAATTTTTTGCTTCTTTATTTGTATTCCCCCTTCTAAGGGGCCATGGCCTATATGAATAAACATTTCATTTCATTTCATTTCATTTCATTGCTTCAATAAAATGTTTAAAAAATGTGAAACGTTTCAAGTGTTTTCTCTCCTAAACACAGGCACACGTCACACACACACGCACACACACCACAACACACACACACACACACACACACGCACGCACGCTCGCACGCACACACGCACACACACAGATATATCTATATCTATATCTATATAATATATATGTATATATATATAATACATATATATATATATATATATATATATATATATATATATATATATATATATATATATATATATATATATATATAATATATATATATATATATGGGGACGGATAGCCTAGTGGTCAGAACATTGCGCTGGCAATTTGACGACCCAGGTTCGAGTCCGGTCGAGGACACTTTTCTCCTGAAGTTAACATCAGTGCTGACTCCACTCTCCCCAAAAGTCCTTCGGATGAGACTTAAAACCAAGGCCCCGTATGTGAACGAACGCAGAACATTTTGCACACACGTTAAATCATGTTCCACTTTTCGTAAGAGTAGGCCATCGTGTGTTGGTGGGAACAGATGACTTTTACAAAACTGCATACACACGAGGACTGGATGTAAAAAGCACAAGAGTGTTTATTCCATTATTTTCGATATAAAAGTATAAATCAATCAACTCTCTCCTCTCTCTCTCTCTCTCTCTCTCTCTCTCTCTCCTCTCTCTCTCTCTCTCTCTCCTCTCTCTCTCTCCTCTCTCTCTCTCTCTCTCCTCTCTCTCTCTCTCTCTCTCTGTATCTCTGTATTCTGTCTATATCTCTCGTCTCTGTCTTCGTCTGTCTTCTGTCTGTCTCTCTCTCTGTCTTCTGTCTCTCTGTCTCTTCTTCTTCTCTGTCTCTGCTCTCTCTCTCTCTCTCTCTTCTCTCTCTCCTCTCTTCTCTTCTCTCTCTCTCTCTCTCTCTCTCTCTCTCCTCTCTCTCTCTTTTTTGTGAATGTTTTTCTTTTCGTTACTTGTTATGTTGTTACCTGCTGATTTGTAAACATTTATATATAACACGACTGGAATGAAAATAATAAAAATGTGAGTACTTTCTTTTTCAGATTACTTAACGCATTTATTGTCAAAAAGATCTAGAGCTTGACGTTGATCTACATGCTCAAAATTACATTTTACAAATTAAGTTTTGGAACACCTGGACACTGTTTGGCTTTGAAATAAGTGTATTATACCGCTTCAGTACGGGGCCATAGCCTATAATGAATAAACTATTTCGACCTCGAATGTTCTCTCTCTTTCTCTCTGTCTCTGTTTCCTGTCTACAACTGTATTTTGTTTCCCTATATGGTTTACTGTATTCTACATAATTTTACCAGGGAAAACGCTCTTGTCGCCGTGGGTTCTTTAATATGCAATAAATAATGCTTTGTAGCATACGGGACCTCGGTCTATTGTCTCATCCGAAAGACTAGCACCCAGACCACGACCCATGGTCTAATGGATAGGGAAAAAGTTGGGGGCCCAGACGGGATTCGAACCACCGCACACTCCGACCCGGACTTTTTCGCTTTCTAGACAGGTGCATTGCCTCTAGACCACAGATATGATCTGCTTGCTCGTTGGGGTTATAGACAACATGATTGGATTGGATTGGGTCTATCTATCTATCTATCTATCTATCTATCTATCTATCTATCTATCTATTTATCTATCTATCTATCTATCTATCTATCTATCTATCTATCTATCTATCTATCTATCTATCTATCTATCTATCTACTACCTATCTACCTACCTATCTACTATTTTATCTATTTATCTATCTATCTATCTATCTATCTATCTATCTATCTATCTATCTATCTATCTATCTATCTATCTATCTATCTGCCTATCTACCTACCTATCTATCTACCTATACCATCTATCTATCTGTCTGTTTGTCTCTGTCTGTCATCTGTCTGTCTGTCTGTCTGTCTGTCTGTCTCAATCTATTATCTGTCTATCTATCTATCATCTATCTAATCTATCTTCTATCATATCTATCTATCTATACTATCATCTATCTATCTACTATCTATCTATCTATCTATCTATCTATCTATCTATCTACTATCTATCTATCTATCTGTCTGTCCTGTCTGTCTGTCTGTATGTCTCTCTCTGTCTCTCTGTCTCTCTGTCTGTCTGTCTCGTCTCTCACGCTCTCTCTCACTCTCTCTCTTTCTCTCACTGTTTTGTCTGCTGTCCAAAGATTCATTTATTCTCAAGACTGAATGTAAATTCATCTGCACATAACAATATTCCTATGATGCTTCCTGTCTCATTTCTTTGATGCCTCTGCCTCTATCTCATGGACAGAGAGTGGAGCAGAGGAACTCTTCACACCACAGGAGATCCAGTTAATAAACTCCCTTCTGAATTTGGTTCCGGTGAGACAGTACAGGAAAAAGTTTATAGCACTGTTGGTGTACCACAACTGAAATGCAAGTGTTCGTACGAGAGTTGACACAGCCATTAGGTTTTGATGACCTACAATCTCATCATACATGTAGGGAATATAGTTCAAAAACACAAACAAAGGTGTGGTCAACATAAGAAAAGTTGCGGATATAACCAGAACCATGACAGTGGTTCTGTAAGACAGGTTCTTTC
Organism: Stramonita haemastoma; assembly: GCA_030674155.1. Taxonomy (NCBI): domain Eukaryota; kingdom Metazoa; phylum Mollusca; class Gastropoda; order Neogastropoda; family Muricidae; genus Stramonita; species Stramonita haemastoma. Next base: position 30,359,759 of record CM060343.1, read on the forward strand.
GTGTATCGGTGTTTTGTGCAGGGCCAGCATTGGATTCCACATGTGTAGCAATGGATGCTGAGGAAACTGCTTTGATCAGAATGACAGACAATATGATATCACAGATAAACTGACAGACAAATGGGATGACAGAAATCAGGCCTCCATACAGCCACTGGTAGACATACTCAAAAAAATACCGATATGGTTGTGCCATAGCATGACAACGATAGAAATTGTCTTCAAAGAAGATGTCTAATCCAACCAGCAGATGAACATTCATGACACAGGAAATTGCAGTAATAACTGCAATAGCAATCCATGTTCTTCGCACAGTGCACATCATTCTCATCCTGTGTGGCCACAGAACCGCCATTGTTCTCTGTACTGTCACACAGGTCACGAGCCAGGCAGATATAGAACCACTAACGTAGATCGACCAAATCAAAATCTTGCACAGCACTGGATGCAGAAGCTGAAGACTTGTATTAAAAACGTACTTTATCCATTCATGAGCAGCAGTTGTACAGAGCAAGATTAAATCTGAAACGGCCAGAGCCATGAAAATAGCATGCTGGGATGAGTTCTTGTCCTTCATACGCCGCATGACGCAAACTGAGGCGATGTTTCCAAAGCCTCCCACCACAACCAGGACTGCAGGGTAAATTTTCCAATCATCACTGCTGCCTGGTACTCGGGTATTCAGTGAATGACATCTGAGTTGTGTTGATGTTTGTGAGTCCATCACTATCAGGTGAAGAGGTGTTCATGTTGGGTCTGTGTCAGGGAGTTCCTGGCGATCTTCCCTCTGGAAACATTGGGAAAAAAGAACTGAAAAAGTACATAACAACTCTCTCTCTCCTCTCTCTCTCTCTCTCTCTCTCTCTCTCTCTCTCTCTCTCTCTCTCCTCTCTCTCTCTCTCTCTCTCTCTCTCTCTCTCTCTCTCTCTCTCTCTCTCTCTCTCTCTCTCTCTCTCTCTCTCTCTCTCTGTATAGGCAGCCTTGCTTATTTCGGTTTGCATTATTAATGGCATCAAATAACGATAGCATTGTGCGAAATTTAGCACTGTACTTATATAAAGCTTTTCAGTTACGGGAAACACTATTGTCATGATTTTCCTATATGTTATCATTTCATTGGAATTTGCAATGTTTTTTTTTTTCTTTACAAGTCGTTCTGTTCACACATACACATTTTTGCCCCCTTTCATATGGGGCTATGGCCTTAATGATTAAACCATCTGAAGTCTGAAGTCTGAAGTCTGAAGTCTTCTCTCTCTCTCTCTCTCTCTCTCTCTCTCTCTCTCTCTCTCTCTCTCTCTCTCTCTCTCTCTCTCTCTCTCTCTCTCTCTCTCTCTCTCTCTCTCTCTCTCTCTCTCTTACAGCGGATAATTCCTCTTGTGTTCCGTTCGGTTATGATTTCACTCAGAATTCAAGGCATATATTTCCTTAGAATGAAGTTTTTTTTGATGAAATGTGCGAGAACCAGTGAAAATGTGTGTGTGTTGTGTGTGTGTGTGTGTGTGTGTGTGTGTGTGTGTGTGTGTGTGTGTGTGTGTGTGTTTGTGTATGTGTGTGTATGTGTGTCTATATGTGTGTGTGTGTGTGTGTGTGTGTGTGTGTGTGTGTGTGTGTGTGTGTTGGTTGTGTGTGTGTGTGTGTGTGTGTGATTGTGTATGTTTCTGTGTATATGTGTGTGTGAGTGTTGTGTGTGTGTGTGTGTGTGTGTGTGTGTGTGTGTGTGTGTGTGTGTGTGTGTGTGTGTGTGTGTGTCTATGTGTGTTTGTCTGTGTGTGTGTGTGTGTGTGTCTGTGTGTGAGTGTGTGTGAATGTATGTAAGACATTATCCGATTGATAAAAATGTTTTGCCTATTTTGAAACATTTAGGATGTTTTATGTAAACAAAACATAATAATAATAATAATTTTGATTTATTTCATTTATATTTTTATTGGTAGTATGTCTCCCCCCCCCCCCTCAAATAAGGATATTAGTTTTTAAAATTTCCCCTTTTATCCAAATGTATGATTTATACACATGTATAATTTTTGACAGATGGTGGTGGATTGATGTTTTTTTTGAGTTGCTTATTTCATTTTGTTCTCTTGTTTGCTCTTTATCTATTAACGCTTTCTTCTCTTCCATAATCAAATCTTTAATTGTGACTTCAGATTTTTGTTTTCTGAACGAGTGTATTTTTTTTATTACCTTATCATATATAGTGTCCTTATTCTTGGGTGTTGTTTGGTATTGCGTAAAGTTTTATTGTTTAGTATCTTCTCAATTTGATGTATCCCTGAAAAGGGCGGGACTGGATGTAAAAAAGCACACGAGTGCTTATCTATTATCCTCGAATAAAATACTTTGCCTTGCCTTTGCCTTGCCTTGCCTTGCCTTCCTTGCCTTCCTTCTCTCTCTCTCTCTCTCTCTCTCTCTCTCTCTCCTCTCTCTCATCTCTCCTCTCTCTCTCTCTCTCTCTCTCTCTCTCTCTCTCTCTCTCTCTCTCTCTCTCTCTTCTCTCTCTCTCTCTCTCTCTCTTCTCTCCTCTCTCTCTCTCTCTCTCTCTCTCTCTCTCCTTCCACACATACATATGTATAATATATATATATATATATATATATATATATAATATATATATATACATATTATACATATGTAATGTAATTTTTTAGTGCCAATGTTATGAACAAACAATTTAAAAGGTCTGGTTTGGAATAATTCGGTAAGTGATCATACGCAAGTAAATTGGCAGATTTTAGATTTACACCGCCTTATACACACACACTAAGGTAATGGTGTCACCCATTTTCTCTCCCTAATGCTTTACTAGGGGGCGGATAGCTCAGTGGTCAGA
>CM060343.1:30377591-30387591 GCA_030674155.1 Stramonita haemastoma
GTCTGTCACAGTTTAGTTGTGAGGAACATTTTTTCCCAAAGGTAGCGTTGTTACTGTGCGTGTCTCAGGGGGCTGGACCGAAGTTGTACGTGTCAGTCTCAGGATGACCACAGTTTGACTGCCCTTACCCTTCAGTGTGGGATGGGGTAGCTCAATTGTCAGAGCACTCACTTTTTCCCCAGCTAAGCAGTATTGAGCGTAGTTACCAAGTGGATGGGTGACCATTTGCATACCTTGGCTTAAGTATAGTCCCCCTTGAAATGGTTACCTGCCCTCTTAGGGGACAAGGAAGACAAAGCATTGTACCACATTGTTTGGCGTTTTCTCCTGACTTTTCTTGTCTGCATGATGCCACAGGCTCCATTCACTATGTTAGATGCGTGCTAGTCACTGACCCTTGGTTTATTTTTGTCACCTGAAAGACTAGCACCCAGATCACCACTCAAGGCCAGATATCTTGGATGGGGGAAACGTTCAGGTTCAAATAAGGATGGAACCTGCAATTTCTCACTTTCTAGACAAGTGCGTTACCTCTAGACGGCTGGTGCACGATTTCTTGTCTGCCATTAAAAGTTTGTAGATTTTTCGTCTATCCCATTATAGTTGTTTTGTTGTGATATACATTTTTCAAATGTCATTGTCCAAAGATGTTTTACGCATGCAAAGCTTTTCACCTGTCCAAAACTCAGGTAGGCAAAAAGAGCTCAGGCGGCTGACTGACACATGATTCAGAGTACTGCTGAAGTCGTTATCATCCACAGCACATCTTTCAGTGTTTCCATAACCAGCCAATCACTGGCACACACTAAGGGTCTTTTACCTGCATAGTTGGTCATGTCAGTGTGTCCTGGACTTTGTGTGCCTGACAAGAGCAAATCCTCAATGCTTTTCACGCGTGTTTCCCCCTACGCATCCTGAACATCACCTGGCAGGACAAGGTCCAAACAACACTGATTTGGAAAGAGCTGGATGTAGCAGCATGTGCAAACGCTGGCTCGGCCATGTTGTGTGTATGCACGAGGGACGGATCCCTAAAGACCTCCTCTATGGATAACCTGTGCAGAGAAAAAGTTCCACAAGCAGACCACAGCTGCGATTCAAAGACGTGTACAAGAGTTATTAAAAAGCTCTGAACATCGACAAGAACAACTGGGAAGGGACAGCCCTCGAACAGTCAGTCTGGGGACAGACTGTGCAGAAAGGCCTCTCCGAGTTCCAAGAGGTAGATCGGTGGTCTAGAGGTAACACGCCTGCCTAGAAAGTGAAAAGTGCGGGTCAGAGTGTGCAGTGGTTTGAATCCCGTTTGGGCCCATAGCAGTCAGTTTTACACCCCCCCCCCCGTTCAACTCCCCTCAGCTGCTAATTAATCCATCCCAGCCCAGCCCAGCCGTGGCCAGCTGGTGCTATTTATAGCGGGAGCTGACCACACTTTTTGTGACTAGGTAGGCGGAAGGGGCGCGCTAAATTTAGCACTCTTGTCTGAGTGATGTTGGATTTGTGCACTGTGGACGCCCCAAACTTTTCCCCCATCCATTAGAGTGGTGGTATGTGTGCTAGTACTTCGGATGAGACAATAAACCGACGTCCCGTGTCTTACACATCATTATTTAGCGCACGTAAAAGAACCCGCGGCAACAAGAAGGTTTTCCCTGGCAAAAATCTGTAGAAAAAAGCCACTCTGAAAGGAAAACAAATACAGCTGTAGACAGGAATGTCTTCAGAGACTGAGAGATGCCTACTCATCACGTCTATATGACTGAAGTGGACTGTGGCAATGGCAGGTCTGCAGAAGAATTGGCAGGTTCTACTCCTTCTCCTCTTCTTCCTCATCCCTATCATCATCATCATCATCACCATCCTCCTCCTCCTTCTCCTCCTCCTCCTCCTCTTCTTCTTCTTCTTCTTCTTCTTCTTGTTCTTCTTGTTCTTCTTGTTCTTGTTCTTCTTGTTCTTCTTGTTCTTCTTGTTCTTCTTCTTCTTCTTCTTCTTCTTCTTCTTCTTCTTCTTCTTCTTCTTCTTCTTCTTCTTCTTCTTCTTCCTCCTCCTTCTCCTTCTTCTTCTTCTTCCTCCTCCTCCTCCTCCTCCTCCTCCTCCTCCTCCTCCTCCTCCTCCTCCTCATCATCATCACTCACTATTGCCATCATTGTCATTATTTTCTGCTTTGTTGCTGCTTTTTCCTCTTGTTGTTGTTGTTGTTGTTGTTGTTGTTGTTGTTGTTGTTGTTGTTGTTGCTTTGTTGCTCTTTCTTCTTCTTCTTCTTCTTCTTCTTCTTCTTCTTCTTCTTCTTCTCTTCTTTCTTCTTCTTCTTCTTCTCTCCTTCTCCTTCTTCTTCTTCTTCTTCCTCCTCTCCTCTCCTCCCTCCTCCTCCTCCTCTCTCCTCCTCATCATCATCATCATCTCACTATTGCCATCATTGTCATTATTTTCTGCTTTGTTGCTGCTTTTTCCTCTTGTGTTGTTGTTGTTGTTGTTGTTGTTGTTGTTGTTGTTGTTGTTGCTTTTGTTGCTCTTTCTTCTTCTTCTTCTTCTTCCTCTTTTCTTCTTCTTCTTCTTCTTCTTCTTCTTCTTCTTCTTCTTCTTCTTCTTCTCTCTTCTTCTTCTCTCTTCTTCTTCTTCTTCTTCCTGAAGCCAAACGATAACTGAGGTATACCACCCTCGTCAGGTGTTGTGTGGTATTCCCTGCAAGGTGTTCAGTGACCACATTGCCTGGAATGTCAGCATGACCCAGACTCCAACCAGCACCAACACAGCATGTCTTCCGGATCTAAAGCAGTGCACAACACACACTTCTTCCATATCATCTATTCTCCTTCTCTCTCTCTAGCAGTACACACCACACACATCTTCCATATCATCTCCTCTCCTCCTCCTCTCCTCTATAGCAGCACACAACACACACATCTTCCATATCACTCTTTCTCCTCTTCTCATCACATCTTCTCATCTCCTCTCCTCTCTCTACACCACACAACACACACACAACACACACACATCTTCCATATCACTCTTCTTCTCTCTCCTCTCCTTCAGCAGAAACACTCTATCATCCTCTCTCTCCTACACACACAAACACACACATCTTCCATATCATCTCTTCTCCTCTCTCTCTACGCACACAGCACAAACATCTTCCATATCATCTCTTCTCCTCTCTCCTACACACACAAACACACACATCTTCCATATCATCTCTTCTCCTTCCTCTCTAAGCAGAAAACTACACACACCACACACACACACACATCTTCCATATCATCTCTCTCTCCTCTCTACAGCACACAACACACACATCTTCCATATCATCTCTTCTCCTTCCTCTCTACAGACAAACACACACATCTTCCATATCATCTCTTCTCCTTCTCTTCAGCATACACAACACACACATCTTCCATATCATCTTCTTCTCCTCTCTCTACAGCACACAACACACACATCTTCCAATATCATTCTTCTCCTCTCTCTCTACAACACAGACACACACACCTTCCATATCATCTCTTCTCCTCCTCTCCTCTCTAGTAGTACATGATACACACACACACATACAACACAACACACACACACACACACACACACACACCATACACACACACACCACCCAACCGCACGCACAATACACACAACACACACACACACACACACACACACCGCCGCCCGCCGCACACACACACACTCATACACATACGCGCATACACTCACGCACACAAGGGGACGGGATAGCCTAGTGGTCAGAACATTGTGCTGGCAATTTGACCACCCGGGTTCGTTTCCCGTTCGAGGGGATTTTTCCCTTGGAGTTTTTCAGTGCCGACTCCACTCTCCCCAAAAGTCTTTTGGATGGGACTTTAAACCGAGGCCAGTGTGCGAACGCACGCAGAGCATCTTGTGCACACGTTAAATCTTGTTCCACTATTCGTAAGAGTAGGCCATCGTGTGCCGGTGGGAACAGGTGACAAGATTTACAAAACTGCATACACACGGGGACTGGATAAAAAAAGCACATGAGTGCTTATTCCATTATCCTTGATATAGAAGAATAAATAAACAAATAAATAAAATAAACGCACGCACACAACACACACACCCACTGCAAAAATTCAAAATACGCGCTGAAAGCACTTTAACAAGAAAATGAAGACATTTCTTTTTCTTGGAATGATGATGAAACCCATTTATTATCTTTTAGTAATATTAAATTGCATAGTTCTCATGACCATAGAAATATTGCATCTCTTATCGACAGGTTTATGCTCAATTTTTTAGGTCTAAATTGTCCAAAATACCAACATGTATCTGCGGCAAACTATTACCAATGCTCGCATTCTTTTATATTGTCGACATCTAAAATCCTTTTTAATTAATTTGTCTACTTCCGGGGCTGTCATCTCGTAAAACTAATACAGCTGCAGCCAGGAAAAAGAACAAAACATGATGGGTGCGCTGCACTATTGGCGACACTCTCTCCCCGGGGAAGAGCATTTTGAATTTCACGCAGAGAAACCTCCTGTGATCTAAGTGGTATACAATGAAATATAATAAATAAATAAAAAAAAGAATTAATATAAGACAGTTATTCAGCAGCACAAGGCAAAGAGAATGAGTAGAAAGGCTGCAGACCAGACAGACAGACCAGCGTCAGACTTCACCTGTGTCCTCTGTCATAGGGACTGTCTGTCATTCCCGTGTCGCACTGGCCAGCCACACCCAACGCTGTACCAGAATAAACAACCAGAGCATAACGCCTTAGTCTTCCAAGACTGAGAGATGCCTACTCATCACGTCTTCATGACTAAAGAGGATAATGGCAATGGCAGGTCTGCAGAAGAATTGGCAGGATCTCCTCCTCCTTCTCCCTCCTCCTCCTCTTTTTTCTCCACCTCCCCTCCTCCTCCTCCTCCTCTCTCTCCTCTCTTCTCTTCTCTCCTCCTTTATCTCTGTTGAAAGTCACAGGGGTCAATGAACTGATGAGCTGTTCAGCAAAGTCCTCATTGATACCAGCTGTGTTTATAAACCAAGGTTTTCACAAATGTGACGCTCCACCACATAAGGAGTCGCATTGCAAAAGAGGTCTTTTTTAAGTTATTGACATGAATGTGCTATGTAAGGGCTATACAATACAAAAAACAGACTGAAAACCGAACAATTATATCAAAAGTTATTAAAACCTGAAATGATAGACTGCAAGAAATAATGTCAAAATGAGTAATTGACAATTTTAGCATCCTAATAGGAGTTCAGAATGAGAGCTTTGCTATTTTCAAAGCATGTTAGAGACAAAAGGAAACATAATTGATGCCTTGATATTTCACTACAAGGTAGAATAAGTGCTAAAGTTTTATAATCCATCAAAATCTCAAAATCGACAACCTCACCCCCAGCTGCCTATAATGGCTCCTAGCGGAAAAATGGGTTATGTGCTAAGCGACTCATTTCGTGGTGGAGCGTCACAAATGGTTTCCCTGATCTTTTAGCAATTTGGTCTGTCCAAAGAGGAGAAAGATGGAGTTACAGGGAACCTGTTGTTCTTGTTGTTGTAAAGAAGAGACAGATGGGGCTACAGGGAACTTACTGTTGTTGTTGTTTTGTTGGTGTTGTTGTAAAGTTGGGAAAGCTGGGGCAAAGGAACCTCTTGTTGTTGCTGTTGTTGTTATAGTAAAGTGGAGAAAGTTTGGAGACAGGAACGTCTTGCTGTTGTTGTTGTTGTTGTTGTTCTAATGTTGTAAAGTGGAGAAAGCTGGGACACAGACAATGTTGTTGTTGTTGTTGTTGCGGTTGTTAGGCAGAGGAAGCTGGTGTGGTTTGGTCGGTCGCGGTTCTGCATGAGTATGTTGCCACAGGAGGAGAGAGAGAGAGGAGGAGGATGAGAGAGAGAGGAGAGAGAGGATGAGAGAGAGAGAGAGAGAGAGAGAGAGAGAGAGAGAGAGAGAGAGAGAGAGAGAGAGAGAGAGAGAGAGAGAGAGAGAGGAGAGGAGAGAGAGAGAGAGAGAGAGAGAGAGAGGAGAGAGAGAGAGAGAGAGAGAGAGGAGAGAGAGGAGAGAGAGAGAGAGAGAGAGAGAGAGAGAGAGAGGAGAGAGAGAGAGGAGAGAGAGAGACAGGACAGAGAGAGAGAGAGAGAGAGAGAGAGGAGAGAGACGAGAGAGAGAGAGAGAGAGAGAGAGAGAGAGAGAGAGAGAGAGAGAGAGAGAGAGAGAGAGAGAGAGAGAGAGAGAGAGAGAGAGGAGAGAGGAGAGAGAGAGAGAGAGAGAGAGAGAGAGAGAGAGAGAGAGAGAGAGAGAGAGAGAGAGAGAGAGAGATGCTTTATAAAGATTACTTCCAGCGTTTCTTCATTAAAAAACAAAACCCTTATTTCTGGTACTCACCCTGATATAGAAAACGTTTTTAATTGTACGAAGATGTTTTCAGATTATATCAATACTGAACACACATTCACACAAATACGCTGAGCGGACATGCACACACACACACACACACACACACACACACACACACACACACACACACACACACACACACACACACACACACACACACGCGCGCGCGCGTTAAATCCTGTTTTGCTTTTGGTAAGAGTAGGCCATCGTGTGCCGGTGGGAACAGATGCCATTTACAAAACTGCATACACAAGGGGACTAGATGTAAAAAAGCTTGAGTGCTAATTCCATTATCCTCGATATAAAAGAGTAAATCAAATAAATCAAATCAAATCAAATCAAATCAAAACACACACACACACACACACACACACACACACACACACACACACACACACACACACACACACACACACACACACACACACACACACACACACACACACAACACACACACAAGCGTGGTTACCAAGTGGATGGGTGACTGTTTGCGTGCGCCTTGGCTTCAGAATAGTCTGCCGGTTCACCCAACGTAAATGGGTACCTGCCCTCTTTAGGGTCAGGGAAGGTAAAGCAGTGAGGGGGAGGAGATGGGCACCGCCCTCAATATGCTGGCCTCTAGAAAAGCTGAGGTTTCTGATGCTTCGCTCCCCTACGACCACATAGGTTATTTGAACACATTTACCTTTTTACTGAATAATTCCTGAAATTTGAGAGGAAAAAAAAAAAGATTGTTGGATAGTTGAAGCAGGACATAGTTTTAAGGTTCATCTTTCTCCGACCCCCCTCACTCCAAAAACAAACAAATGTGACGCTCCACCACGAAATGAGTCGCTTAGCACATTACCCAATTTTGCGCTAGGAGCCTTTAAAGGCAGGTGGGGGTCAAGTTGTCAATTTTGAGATTTTGATTGATTATTAAACTAGATCTGTTTATTTATCTTATAATGAAATATCAAGGTATAATTTTTATTCCTTTTCCTTTAAAATGTGTTTTGAAAATATCAAAGCACTATTTCTGACAACCTGTTACTAAAATAAACTTGCCCGTTTCTCATTTTGTCACAGCCTGCAGTCTATCATTTCAATTTGTAATAATGTTGCACAGAATTGTCCGATTTTCAATCTGTTTTTTGTATTTGATAGCCACTTTATTGCACATTAATAACATGTCAATAACTAAAAATTGACCTCATGTGCACTCCGTCTCATTATGTGGTGGAGCGTCACAAATATGTGCTGAGAAATGAATGTGGACAATTCCCTAAGAAGCGTGCATGACGCTGTTACTTTACAATTAATGATATGGGTGCCTACGACCTGTAGTAATTCTTGAAGATGCAGGTCAGAGGCTGAACACGAAAAAGCTTCAACTACACATGCAGCAATACAAGTATGCAAGTTTAAATCCCAAAATCTTCAGCACCATACAGGGAGCTATGGACCTCCCCCAAATACCAAGTATGCACCTAAGACTTCAGAAGTGCGTTTGGTTGTAAGGTTTTCCTTACCCTTATGCACTTAGGGTGTAGCGTATAACAATGGCTGTTCCACAAGCCATCTTCGAAATCTGAAATCTGATTTGGAAAACTGACAATGTATTGTGTGACTGATCTGTGGCTGTAGATGTTGTATTTGTCGATGATTCAGATGATGGTGTTTTCCATTGGAATGAGGTGACTGACTTGGTGAACGCGCAATACTCTAGCCAGCCAGGTTATCCCAATTGTTATTTGTCATTTTGGTATTTGTTCTTTTATATTGACGATAACGCAATAAGCTCTCATTGCTTTTTTTTTTACATCCAGTCCCCGTGTGTATGCAGTTTTGTCAATCTTGAAATATGTTCCCACTGGCATACAATGGCCTACTCTTTGAAAAGCGGAACAGGATTTAACATGTGCGAAAGATGTTCTGTGTGTGTTCGCACACAGGGCCTCGGTTTATAGTCTCATTCGAAAGACTTTTAGGGAGAGTGGTGTCAGCACTGATGTTAACTCCAAGGGGAAAATCCCCTCAAGCGGAAATCGAGCCCGGGTCGTCAAATTGCGAGCGCGATGTTCTGACCACTAGGCTATCCCGTCCATCACTTAGTAGTGTTGTTCCAAACACATGAGTAACTGAGGAGACGGAATAGCAGCCTGGTGATTAGAGTGTTGCACATTGCTCTCACAATCTGATGGTCTAGATTTGAGCCGGGGCTCGAGTTCTCAAATCCAGCATAATTCAGTCAAGGGTCCAGAGCCCAGTGCTGATACTAGCCTCCCCCTTCCTTCTATCAAGTCCAATTGCGGTGCTACAATTAGCACAACTGGGATGGAAGGTAAAGAAGTTGAGGGTAGCTGAAAGTGTGTGTGTGGTGGTCGGGGGGGGGGGGGGGGGGGGGGGGCATTGACAGCTGTAGAGCCATCACTTAACATTGAGAGTGATTACCAAGTGGATGGGTGACCGTTTGCGCGCGTGTGTTTCAGTACACTCCGCCAGTTCACCCAGCTGTAAATGAGTACCTGCCCTCTTTAGGGTCAGGGAAGGTAAAGCAGCGAGGAAGAGGAGATGGGCGCCGTCCTAAATATCCTGGCCCTAGAGAAGCTGAGGTCTCTGACGCCTTGCTCTCCTACGACCACATAGGTTATGGGACACCTTTACCTGTACCTTTTGCTCTTGTGTTAGTTCAGATCAGAAGTGTGACATTCTCAGTTTTATTTATCTTGTCTATCATAGATACACCTGTTGATGAGATCACACAAAGAACTGGTGACTTCAAACCTAAGTGAAATATACAGACTAAGGGTAAACAAGCTTAGTTCCTTTTCTGGCTGTGGTGACTGACCATCTCATGGAATGTCAAATGGATCACAGTGGAGTGGTGTCCAAATCTGTCACTGGTCAGTTTCTAGTGTGTAGACTGAGAGTGAAGTCATTTGGACAGTTGACTGTTTCCAGGATAGTTGTGTCTTCCTCCCCTTGACGCTTCTGAAGCATGGACAGATGGAGCAGAGGGACTCTGAGCACCACAGCGGATCCAGCTGATAAACTCCCGTCTGAATTTGGTTCCAGTCAGGCAGTAGAGGTAAAAATTGATGGCGCTGTTGGTGTACCATAATTGCTGTGTTACTGTATATACAAGATTTACCATAGGAATTGTTCGAGGGTGTCGTCCTATGACTTTGAAAATGTAGCTTGACCAAATTAAATAAACACAGTTAGGCAGAGTTAGGACTAGAAAAGCACAGGATATTGCCAGAATCATAATTGAAGTCCTGTAAGATTTTTTCCTGCGGCTGTCAATTTGAATTTCTTCTCTGACATGTTTTCCAGCTTGTGAAGATATGGAAGAAGATAAAGAAACTGCTTTGAACAGAGTGACAGACAACACAATGTCACAGACAAACAGACAGACACTGGGGAAAACAGATGACATACACAAATACACCCAAGCAAAGATGACCACAAAAAAATACCTGTACACACCTGGCACAGTCTGACACCTGTTTTCCTTAGAAATATCCATTCCCAACAGAAGGTGAAAATAAAGACTAACATCAATGAGGAAAAGAACAGCAATAACAATCCACGTTCTTCTCACAGTGCACATCATCCTCATCCTGTGTGGCCACAGAACCGCC
>CM060343.1:30397591-30430091 GCA_030674155.1 Stramonita haemastoma
ACTGAACAAAAAGTTGAAGGTCGCAGCTGATAGTACGTCTGAACAAACAAACATCATGCTAAATCATTTGGCAACTTGCAAGCAGGTGTTTGATAGTCCAACACTACACTTCACACACCACAGTTCCGATTGTAACAAAATATCAATGTGTCTGTTGAAAGACTGCTACTATACTAGAAGAAAGATGCCATGGAATGAATATCAGATTGGCGCGCCCTTGACATGGCTGTGTTACTGGGAAATATTTTGCCACAGTTCACAAATCCAGCTTAACTCAGTGAAGGTTCGGGGCCAAGTGCTAAAATTAGCCTGCCCCTGCCTTTTACAAGTCCAAGAGGGTCAGTTACTGCTGTAACTAGCACCAGCTGGGATGGAATGGACAGCAGCTGAGAACAGTTGAAAGTGGGGGAAACGATAGCTAGGGAGCCCAGAACAGGCTCCACTGACCACCACCACCAAAGTGAGCCAGCAGCAGTGCAAGGTCCCTCTGGCTGGTGGCCTCACATCAGCCTAGCATTGATATGAAGATCCCTGTGGAACTGTAACCTTGAGGATGCAACATTAAACTTGGCCAGGCATGGCTGATGCAGAGAGATCTAAATGAACAGTGTTGGAACAACAGGACAGGAGCATCAAGTAAGATGAGGCAGTAAAAATAAAAGGTTGCTGTTGTGCGCTCGCCAGCTTAACACTCTAGGGGTCACCCAGAATGTGCAGTCTGACTCACTCATCCATCCCACCTGGGAATCACTGTGAGATTGAAATTGCACACTGAGTAAAAAGTTAGTTTGTGTGACCTATTTCAAGTACCTCACCATATAGACAGTCTTATTCCGACTTGACAGGATTTTGTCTCCTTGAAATGGGAGGCAGGTTCTTATCTTAAGAGTTTGTTGAAGGCAATCTCAACACAATATGTGACGCTCTACCACATAATGAGTCGCATTGCACAAGAGGTCAATTTTTAGATATTGAATTGCTAATGATTTGCAATAAAAATGGCTATACAACACAAAAAACAGACTGAAAATCGAACAATTTTATCAAAAGTTATTACAAATTGGAATGATAGACTGCATGAAATGTCCAAATGAAAAACTGACAAGTTTAGCATCCTAATAGGAAGTCAGGATGAGGGCTTTGCTGTTTTAAAGCATGTTTAAAGACAAAAGGAAACAATTTATGCCTTGATATTTTACTACAAGGTAGAATAATGCTTATGGTTTTATAATCAATCAAAATCTCAAAATCGACAACCTCACCCCCACCTGCCTACAATGGCTCCTAGTGGAATAGTTCATTATGTACTAAGCGACTCATTTCGTGGTGTAACGTCACATGTTTTACAACATAACAACATTTTCAGTGTAGAGCTTTGCAATTAGCTGACATCAATAACTGACACAGCTTTTGGCGTGTGCCTAGCAGCAATCGTACGAGGTAATGATAATGAATCCGTTTGAAAATAGGTATTCATAGATCCATTTGTGCAGGGCAGGTTTTAATTATGTCCAGCATCAATACTGTCTTGCTGTTCCAGACACGTTACTGATGCCCTGGAGATGATTAAAGGAAAAGATGCTACTTGCACCATCTTTCTATTGTGTAGGCTGTGTGTGTGTGTGTGTGTGTGTGTGTGTGTGTGTGTGTGTGTGTGTGTGTGTGTGTGTGTGTGTGTGTGTGTGTGTGTGTGTGTGTGCGTGCGTGCGCGTCTGTTGTTTTTCAATGTAACGACTATTCTCAATAAGAGATATCATATATTTTGTGTGCTATTCATTTAGTTTATCTTATGTATTCTTTTATTTTGAGTATAATGTATTAAGCATTCATGTGTATGCAGTATTGAAATCAACACTTTTCAATTTGCTATTTAAAAAGCAAAAGTAATTCCCCATCTACTGCGTCAGATCCAGATAAATTTACACCTGTTTACTTACTTTCTGTTCTATAGAACTCGCTTCAAAGATATATATATATATTATATATATATATATATATATATATATATATATATATATATATATATATATATATATATATACATATTATATATATAGATAGATAGAAGATAGATAGATAGATAGATAGATAGATATAGATAGATAGATAGATAGATAGATAGATAGATAGATAGTAGATAGATAGATAGATAGATAGATAGATAGATAGATAGATAGATAGATAGATAGATAGATAGATAGATAGATAGATACTAAAAGCATGCACCTAGTTTCTCTGGAAAAGAATTCAACTTTGATTTCATTTCATAGCACCTTAAGTCTCAGCAGATATTTTTGAGTGCAATTCAAGCTGGTTTTCCCGGGACGAGTGCATTGCCACAACAGCAGTACCGTGACTATTTTTCTAACCCTTTCTGCAACTGTATTTGTTTCCCTATCAGAGTGGCTTTTTAACAGGCTTTTGCTAGGTACAACTCTTATATTGTTGTGGGTCCTTTTACGTGCGCTAAATGGTTACGTGTAACATACGTGACCTGGGTTTATCGCCCCATCCGAAAGACTAGCACCAAGACCACCACTCGTAGTCGGAAGGATGGAGGAATAGTTTCAGACTCAAACATACACTTCTGACCCAATACTGCACACTTTTGACCCGGACTTTTCGTTTTCTGGGCAGACGCTTTACATATAGATAACCAATCTACATTCTGCACCCATTTGAATCAAGACATTCTTCTCATACATCTCATCTTTATTAAGGATATGTGACTCCCTGCTCTCAGCATTAAATCAATCGAAATGTGCAGGTGCTATTTTCCTTGATTTCAAAAAAAGCACTCGACCTTTTTGAACACAACAACTCAACAGCCATCTCCATTCCAATAGTCTCCTCCCCCCGTTCCAGTCTGCCTACCGCATCAACCACAGCACCGAAACCACCCTAGTGCACACCTTAAACTCGCTTCTACATGCTTCTGATTCAGGGAAAATCTCCCTCCTCACTCTTCTCGACTTATCTGCAGCATTTGACACTATAGACCATTCAATTCTTCTCTCCCGTCTCCAAAACACTTTCGGTATTAAAGGCACTGCCCTCACCTGGTTGAGTTGGTATCTGACAAACCGATTCCAAACTGTGGCAGTAAACAAGATTCATTCCACACCAACCAAACTAGAATGCGGAGTCCCTCAAGGATCTGTTCTAGGCCCTGTTCTCTTTACTCTCTATACTGCTCCCCTGTCACATGTTATTAACCGTCATCAGATCAACCATCACTTTTATGCAGACGACTCTCAGATTCTAAGCAGTGATACACCTGAAAAGCTGCCTTCTCTCTTGACAAATATGTCCTACTGCCTTCAAGATATCCAAAACTGGATGATACAGAACAAATTACAATTAAACGCAGATAAAACTGAATCCATGCTTGTAGGGACCAAACACAAACTGTCTTTTATCACAACAACTTCAATATAATTCGGCAATACGTCAGTCCCTCTATCCAGTGCTGTAAAGTATCTAGGAGTCGTTATTGACAACACACTCTCCATGCAAAAATTCATTACCCAGACCTGTCAGTCATGCTACTATCAACTATGGCGTATTAGTGCAATTCGAAAGTACCTGTCCACTGATGCAACATCCAAACTAGTCACTTCTCTTATTCTTTCACGTCTGGACTATTGCAATTCTCTTTTGGCTTGTCTGCCAGCATCATCTATCCACTCTCTCTCAACGTATACAAAACTCTGCAGCTCGACTGGTCCTCAGAAAGAAAAAATCTGAACACATTACTCCTCTCTTGCAATCTCCCCACTGGCTGCATGTGCCACAGAGAGTTAACTACAAGATCAGTACTCTCTGTTATAAATGTCTCCACAAAACAGCACCCTCCTACCT
Source organism: Stramonita haemastoma (assembly GCA_030674155.1). Lineage (NCBI taxonomy): Eukaryota > Metazoa > Mollusca > Gastropoda > Neogastropoda > Muricidae > Stramonita > Stramonita haemastoma. The sequence goes on from CM060343.1 coordinate 30,401,453, forward strand.
CTGTGAATGTCTTCACGTGTACACACCTTCTCGTTCCCTCCGCTCGGCTGCAGATACCTTATCCTTAAAAATTCCGAGATTCAACCTATCTACCGTTGGCCGCCGCTCTTTCTCTAATTCTGGTCCATCAATCTGGAATGACCTCCCTCTCTCCCTTCGGCAAAAGCCTACATATGACACTTTTAAATCCAAACTCAAGACACACTTGTTTCAAAGCTAAGATTTGTGTCTTCTGTTTTCATGTCCTATTTGCCCCTGCCGTCAACATTTGAAATTCCATTCACACTGTCAAAATGTACAACCTCTATAAGTGTGTGTGTGTGTGTGTGTTGTGTGTGTGTGTGTGTGTGTGTGTGTGTGTGTGTGTGTGTGCGCGCGTGCGCGCGTGCGCGTGTGTGTGCTTTCAAATTGGCTAGAATTATTTATTGTCATTGGTTGTTTGTTGTGAGGGTCGACTGCCAGCCCTTTGATTTGTTTTTACAAGATATAGCGCTATATAAATTCCATGTATTATTATCATTATCATTATTATTATTATTATTATTATTATTATTATTATTATTATTATTATTATTATTATTTATTATTACATTATATCCATTTAACAATTGTTTTTGCTCTTTTCAAAAAATGCATTTTATTGATACAGCTCTTTCATTCATACTAAACTGAAGGAACATAGTATGTCCTGTATGATGGCAACAACTCCACTGAGGGTTTGTCAAAAATGGAGTCCCACAGGTTACTCTCTTATGTCGACTCCTATTTTGCATCAGCGGACGACCATTTTTCCTATCAAATATTTAAATCATAACTGACTTATTTGCAGGTGATTTTTGAATATTACTTACTGGAAACGTCTCACAAACTATCAAAAACCATAGCCATAACGAAACAACGGAATAGTGTGAGACAAACTCTATGATAATACAGTCTAACAAAACGAGATTGATAGTGACAGCTACTCTCTAAAACACATCAACCACTTCACCTTAGAGTATTCTTTTGTTTCAATAAAAGTGTACTAAAAAAAATTGCATGATCATCGCGGGGTATTGATATTAGGATAGATAAATAAACTAAAGGCCTCCCTTTCTACACAATTAATGTCACTCTCTTTCAAAATAAAATATTCCCAGAGTTTTAGGTAAAATATATAGAATGAAATTTATATAGAGCTATATTTGCAAAAACAATAAAATGACACATCAACGGTTATATCTTAAAAGTTTTCTTTCTCTTGTATAAGTCTCGTATCAAGTATGAATCAACACTATGGGATGGATGCTACAGTATACACAAAAAAAGATTGAACTCTTCCCACTAAAATGCAGTAAAGATCATTTCACCAAACGGGCCTATTACATCAGATAAATTTTGAAGAATCGAAATGTACTATCCCTTAAAAAGAATATAAATCAGATAAAGCAGTATTCATGTACCAAATGTCAATGCCATTACGTACCTGACTACAGTTCTGGTACTAGCAATGATAGTATATAATTATATATATTTTATTATATAGAATATATATATATATATATATATATATATATATATATATATATATATATATATATATATATATATATATATTCACATATCGTGTTTAGACACTATCCCTGAGAAAAATATCGGGGGGTTGGAGTCCTTAGGGTGGTTCGGGGCTGTATATGGCAACGTTCTGGTGGATCCTGCAACGGCACTGGATCCATTCGTATCGGCGACTGCCTTTCCAATGGATCATTCCAGTGGCGTGGGGAAGGGGGGGGGGGTCTGCATATATATATATATTATATATATATATATATATATATATATATATATATATATATATATATATTATATATATATATATTTGTGTGTGGTGTGTGTGTGTGTGTGTGTGTGTGTGTGTGTGTGTGTGTGTGTGTGTGTGTGTGTGTGGTGTGTGTGTGTGTGTGTGTGTGTGTGTGTGTCAAAGTCAAAGTCAAGTCAAAGTCAAACTTTTATTTCCAGATGGTACATTGAGTAAGCAGTGCAATTGCTTTTTTCATCAAGCCATCCATCTAAGAAAAAAAAAGAAGAAAAAGAAGAAGAGAATAATCATAATATATATATTTGCAAAAGGAAAAGCTTTAAGAAGATATGTCGTACAAATGAAAAGATTCAAAATGAACTTGAAAAATATCCACACCAAAAGAAGAAACTACACACTACATACAAACACACACACATACACACACACGCACGCACGCACGCACGCACGCACGCACCAGCACCAGCACGCATTATATATAATATATATATAAAATATATAATATATATATATTATATATATATATATATATATATATATATATATATATATATATATCACGCACACAAAGGAAAATAATGCATGGTTCCTTAAAATTCGTTTAAACACACACATACAAACCTATATTAATTCTCTCCTCCAAAACAAGTACGGTGCATACAAAGAAAAACAATACATAACAAAACAATGGATTCGAAGCAGAAAGTAAAACAATCACGTTCATTTCCTTCCTTTTTCTCTCCCAAGCACTTGTGTTTTTAGATTTACAACAAAAAAATGTCAGCGTTCATCAAATGAGTGCATTCAGTTACAAAAAAAATCGCAACTAACTCGAGCACCAGCATAATCAATTATGTAATAAAAAAGTCAATCAATAAAATTATAAAAACAAGCAAACTAACAAACAAACTAAACAAACAAAAAAATAATCCACAAAAAGCACATACAAGAAAAAAGAGTCAACATTTCCTATACTAAATATCTCATATACTGTATAAACACACACACACACAACACACACACCACACACACACACACACACACACACACACACACACACACACACACACATACACACACACAACACACCACACACACACACACACACACACACACACACACACACACACACACACACACACACACACACACACACACACACAACACACACCAGAACAAACATCTAAACCAAAGACAAATCAAAAGAAAAAAAAATCAGGCAAAAAAACATAAAATGTAAAAGCCCAACCAAACAACATCAGCATCAACAACAACAATAACCACACACCAACTCACTCACACACACGCACACATACACACATACACACACATACACAAACACATAGCAAAATCAAATATCAAGGTCTAATATCTTATCAAGTCATCAACAGATCAGTATCCCTTAAAAGTAACATCAAGAGATGAATATATATGACCATATAAACTGTGGTCATACAATACTTATAATGATAAAAATAACTATCAGTGACACATTCATCTCTCTGTCCTTTGCACACAAGCTACATGTACATTTTGAATTCAGTTGTAACACTAGGCCATAATACAAGTATGTTGAAATGAAACAGGTACACGTTTACAAATCATGTTCTAAACACTTGTCTATGAAATATTTTGTTAGAATGTGTTTATAAAATGATCTTTGTTTTTGATACATTTCAAATATTTTGGTAGTTTATTCCATAGGTCGCTACCTGAATATAGGAGGCTTGATTTATATAGTTCATTTCTGGGTTTTGGAAATGTTAGCAAATGGTTGTGTCTGTCTTGTTTGTTTTTGAAAGTATTGGTAATTTGGGAGGTGCAGTTTGGTTAACAACTTTTTGCATAAAACATGGCTTTATTGAAGGAACGTCTTTTTCGAAAAGTCAGGACGTTTATTTTCTTGTAATCCTTAACTGTCAGGGAACTTGATTTTAACAGGACAAGTTTTACTGCTCTTTTATATAAACGATGAATGAATTTCAAGTTCGTTTCACTACAGGTATCCCATATAGTTGATGCATAGTCAATAATAGGTAGAATATGACAACAAAAAAACAGTTTTCGAGAGTGATGATTCAAAAAGTGTTTGATTTTCGATAATTGACGTAACCTGTGAGCAATGCGCTTTCCTAGTGACACAATGTGATCAGTCCAAGTCATACTTTTGTCAATGGTGACACCTAAAAGTTTATGAGAGTCAACTTCTTCAATTATTCTGCTATCAAGTAACAGAGGTAGGAACTTATCTTCATTTTTTGTCTTTTCTGTCTTGCTGATACATACATGCACTTTGTTTTTTGTGCATTTAAGGACATAATTTTTTTGATGGTTTAACTGAGTCCAAGTATCAATTTGTCAATGCTAAATTGAAGTTTGCGAGACGTGTGTGTGTGTGTGTGTGTGTGTGTGTGTGTGTGTGTGTTGTGTGTGTGTGTGTGTGTGTGGTGTGTGTGTGTGTGTGTGTGTTGTGTGTGTGTGTGTGTGTGTGTGTGTGTGTGTTCAAAAAACCTAGGCCGGGAACGAAGGCACGCAGAACATTTTGCGCACACGCTAAATTTTGTTCCACCTTTTAAAAGAGTAGGGCATTCTGTGCTGGTGTTAACAGTTGACAAAATCGACAAACATACCTACACACGGGGACTAGATTTAGAAAGCACATGGGTACTTATTTCATTTTCATCGATATATAAAAATACCCCCCTAAAACGTGTATGTCCAAGGAAAAACTAAAGTAGATGGAACTCAACGGTGTGGTCACTATTTTCCCAACAAACCCGCAGCAGACACACAGCGATACTGAGTTTGCTGGAATTTGAAGAAAAATAAAAACCAAATATGTGACTTCCGGGACTAGAAACTACGCCCTTACGGCCAGTAACTCAATGCGTTAACCATTAGGACGTGGCAACTGCTCCATGTTTTGTTGGCTTGTCTTGTGGAAAAGGTCACATTAACGTGTCTATATGGATGTTGCACTTGATCATGGTGTGCCTACATGAGTGATGTGAGATGATCCATGAGTGGAGCTACGTCCCTTGTGACCGTTTTGTTTTGTGTCTTCATCCCCTGCAGCAGATATCTCATGGACCGAGAAAACCAAAACATCAAAGGTATTTATGTTAATTATACAGAATACAAGTTGTCACAGTTTGCTGATGATACACAGCTGATAAATAAAGGTGACAGCATATCATTTGAACAGACCATGAAAACTTTAAACTTATTTGGAAATGTAACTGGACTTTTTATGAATGCAGAGAAAACAAAAGTAATATGGCTTGGGAGCAAAACCTTTTCCGATGTAAGGTATATGACCCATTTAAAGTTAGACTGGAACCCCAAACAGTTCAAGATACTTGGAATATGGTTTACACCGGATTTGTCAGAATGTGAAAAACTAAATTATAATAACAAAATTACAGAAGTAAGAACTTTATTCAACATCTGGATAAAAAGGGAATTACACCTATTGGTAGAGTGGCAGTGCTAAAATCTTTAATTCTATCTAAACTGATATATCTCTGGATCCTGTTACCAAATCCACCAAATGATTATATAAATATACTTCAGAAATTGTGTTTTAAGTTTGTGTGGAAAAACAAACAAGACAGAATCTCGAGAAAAACCACAGTCAAACACATAAAACATGGAGGATTGGGAATACCATCTCTAAAACAATATACTATGGGGTTAAAACTTATGTGGATAAGAAAACTTAAACTAAGTAATCCTAAATGGAGTTCCATAATTGAGGTGATTTGCCCCTTTTGTCAAAGATCTGGACAAATTAGCTACTTTATACCCATAGGAGAAAATGTTCAAACACATTCTGGATTGACACATTCCATGCATACAAAATGTTTGGCAGGAAAGTCAAAATTGTTAATTCTGAAGATCTTTTGGCTGAAAACATATTTTATAATGAAAATATTAAAGTTGGTGGAAACTTTTTTCATGTAAAGGAATGGATAGAAAAAGATATATATCGAATTGCAGATTTAGTTGACGAAAATGGATTTTTTTTTACGTACGACCTTTTTAAGGAGAAATATAATATCAGGACAAATGTTATTACATATCTAGGCTGTGTTCAAGCAATTAAAAAATATATTCGTACAACGGGTATTAATATGGATAATAATACATCAAACAACCTCCAAAAGGCTTTGAACTTGATTTTGACTGTCAAAAAAGGAACACGCCCTTATTATGATATTCTGGTTGCAGACAACATTCTGCCAAAGTGTTGTGACAAGTGGAACAAAACAATACCAAGGGATCTTAATTGATAAAGGTTTTTGACAAGGTACATAAGATAAAAGAAATTAAAATGAAATGGTTCCAGATACGACTGATCCACAAAATTCTAGCTACAAATAATATTCTGAAGAAATGAAAATTGTTGAAATGATAAATCACTTCTGTACTTCTAGAAAGAAACTGTTGACCATCTATTCTATGCTTGCAGCAAGAACTTCTTATTTTGACAGAATTGCAAAACTCTCATAAAAATTGTGCCAATACACATGGTCTAGTGCTGTCAAAAGAACAGATTTTATTTGGATTTGATTCTCGATCAAAAGGAGATAAGTACTAGACGAAATACTAATCACTGCAAAATTTTTTATTTACAAATGTAGAGTACAAAAAGCGGCACCTATGTTTTCGGTTTTTAGAAAATATATGACAAAACAATATCAAATTAAAGAATATATTGCCAAAACAAACATGACTTATAGTGTATTTGCAGCTAAATGGCAACATTACAAACAACTAGTTGATGATGGGTAGATACATTTTGAAGAAACCGTTTTTTTTTGTTTTTTGCATTGTTTTTTGATGTAATACTTAGCATCGCTACATTACTTATTTTGTAAAACAACTGAAAATTCACTTGGGGTATTCTCGAATGTAACCTGTGTACTTTTTTTTTTTTTCAAGGTTTTTCGTTTTTTTTTTTCGACTGTTTGTTTGGTTCTATCTATTTTGTTATATCCATACTCTGAATATATTGCAAATTGTTACTCTATGTCATGCAAACAATCCTTGTGTGTGTGTGGGGTTTTTTTTGTTTTTGTTTTTTTTTTTTTTTTTTTTTTGTTTTTTTTGTTGTTGTTGTTGTTTGTTTGTTTTGTTTCTTTTGGAGAACATTATAACTTGGTTCATTTGCAATGTTCAAATCATTTAGAATGCAATGTACATTTGAATGTTTGAATCACTTAGTAGTATACGATTAATTCAATTGGAAAGTTTTAATACTTTGGAATGTAGTATATATTTGGTTTATTGCAAATGTTGCTATCATTTGAAATGTAATGTATATTTGGATTATTAAAAAAAAAGATATCTCATGGACCACATCAAACCACTCACTTAAAGTAATCCCATGAATGCAAGTGTCAGATACCTATTGGACCACAGCAAATCACTCACTTATGGAAATTCAGATAACAAGTCTCACATTCTCACAGCTTTATTGCTCTTTCCTATCATAGTTATACCGGTAAATAAGATCACACACAAAGAAATGTTGGCTTCAACTTGAAGTGACATCTACAGACTAAGGGTAAACAAGCTTAGTTCCTGTTCTGGCTGTGCTGTCTGACCATCTCATGGAATGTCAAATGGATCACAGTGGAGTGGTGTCCAAATCTGTCACTGGTCCGTTTCTAGTGTGTAGACTGAGTGTGAAGTCATTTGGACAGTGGACTGTTTCCAGGATAGTTGTGTCTTCCTCCCCTTGATGCCTCTGAAGCTGTCTCATGGACAGATGGAGTAGAGGGACTCTGAGCACCACAGCGGATCCAGCTGACAAACTCCCTTCTGAATTTGGTTCCAGTCAGGCAGTAGAGGTAAAAATTGATGGCGCTATTGGTGTACCATAATTGCTGTGTTACTGTGTATACAAGATTTACCATAGGAATTGTTCGAGGGTGTCGTCCTATGACTTTGAAAATGTAGCTAGACCAAATTTTATAAACACAGTTAGGCAGAGTTAAGACTAGAAAAGCACAGGATATTGTCAGAATCATAACTGTAGTCCTATAAGATTTTTTCCTGCGGCTGTCAGTTTGAACTCCTGTTTTGACATGTTTTCCAGTTTGTGAAGATATGGAAGAAGATAAAGAAACTGCTTTGAACAGAGTGGCAGACAACACAATGTCACAGACAAACAGACAGATACAGGGGAAAAAAGACCACGAACACAAACACACCCAAGCAAAGATGACCACAAAAAAATACCTGTACTCACCAGGTACAGTCTGACACCTGTTTTCCTTCGAAATATCCATTCCCAACAGAAGGTGAAAATTCAGACTAACATCAATGAGGAAAAGAGCTGCAATAACTATCCACGTTCTTCTCACAGTGCACATCACCCTCATCCTGTGTGGCCACAGAACCGCCATTGTTCTCTGTACTGTCACACAGGTCACCAGCCAGGCAGACATTGTACCACTGACATAGAAGCTCCAGAAATAAGCTTTGCATAGCGCTGTATGCAAAACCAGAAGATTCAGATTTAAAGTGTGCGTCAACCATTGACTTGTGATTTCAGTAATGAGAAATGTCAGATCCGACACAGCAAGGGCCATAAGAATAGCATGTTGAGAGGAGTTATGGTCCTTTATACGACTCATGACGCAGATAGTAGCAATGTTTCCAAAAAAACCCAACAGCAAAATGCATGGGGAACAGAATTTCCAGATAATGACAGATTTTTGGTACAGAGGATGTTCATGCAATGTCAATACATATGTTCCATCTGTAGTGTTGTCCTTTAGATCAGCATCTGCACTGGACGAGTTGTCCATCTTTGATTTCTGTCAGAAAGTTGGTGGTGGTCCTTCTTTCTTGAAATCAAGAGGATAAAGTGATAGAAACTAACAAATACATCAAAGTATGGTTTTCCTTTGTCTGTCTGTCTGTCTGTCTGTCTGTCTGTCTGTTTGTCTGTCTGTCTGCATGCATGCATGCATGCATGCATGCATGCATGCATGTATGTATGTATGTATGTATGTATGTATGTATGTATGTATGTATGTATGTATGTATGTATGTATGTATGTATGTATGTATGTATGTATGTATGTGTAGGAAGGAAGGAAGGTGGCAGGATGGTTAAAATATTCGCCTGCCAACAAGTAAACCATGAGGCTCGGGGTTTGTATCCAGCCTCGCCCTTTCTTCCCAGTTTGACGAAAAAATCGAACTGAATGTCAAAGTACAGGCCCCGTGTGCGAACGCACGCAGAACATCTTGCGCACACGTTAAAACCCCGTTCCGCCTTTCGGAAGAGCAGGCTATCGTGTGCCGGTAGGAAGGTGTGACAAAATTATTTTTATAAAAGCAATAGCATGCACACAAGTGTCGTTTTTAGACACCATCCCTGAGGAAAAATTGTGGAGTTGGAGTCCTAGAGCGGCTCGAGGCTGTATATGGCAACGTTCTGGTGGCTCCTGCGACGGTACTGGAACCATTTGTTTCGGTCATTGCCTTTCCAATGGATCATTCCAGTTGCGAGGAGTGGGGGCACTGCTGCATGGGTAACGGTTTGCCCGCCATACTTACTTACCCAGGCTTTGCATTCTAAGTCTAGAGCGCAACTCCAGGCTTCCAAGACTAATGGGTGCCTACTACTATGTGTACATGTATGTACATATGTATCTATGCATGCATGGATGTATGTATGCATGTCTGTCTGTTTGTCTGTCTGTCTGTCTGTCTGTCTGTCTGTCTATCTGTATGTATGTATGTATGTATGTATGTATGTATGTATGCATGTATGCATGTATGCATGTATGCATGTATGCATGTATGCATGTGTTTGCATGTATGCATGTATGCAAGCATACATGCATGCATGGATGTATATAAGTATGGATGTATATAGGTATGTCGGTATGTATGTATGTATGTATGTATGTATGTATGTATGTATGTATGTATGTATGTATGTATGTATGTATGTATGTATGTATGTATGTATGTATGTATGTATGTATGTATGTATGTATGTATGTATGTATGTATGTATGTATGTATGTATGTATGTATGTGTATATGTATGTGTGTATGTATGCATGCATGTATGTATGCATGCACGTACGTACGTACGTACGTAGGTATGTATGTATGTATGTATGTATGCATGTATGTATGTATGTATGTATGTATGTATGCATGCATGTATGTATGTATGTATGTATGTATGTATGTATGTATGTATGTATGTATGTATGTATGTATGTATGTATGTATGTATGTATGTATGTATGTATGTATGTATGTATGTATATGTGTGTGTGTGTGTGTGTGTGTGTGTGTATGTATGTATGTATGTATGTATGTATGTATGTATGTATGTATGTATGTATGTATGTATGTATGTATGTATGTATGTATCTTAGAAAAAGATGAAGCGTTTGTAGACATGCTTTCAAAAACAATGCGTCTTGAAGGCTTGTCACCTAAGTGTAAGAATTATAGAACAGAAGAGGAAAGTAAGACAGAGTATACTGACCCAGTCCCTAACAATAGTTCATGTATTAATGCTCCAATTTCAGTGAATGAAGTCAGAGATGCGTTACTGTCTCTTTCTACTAAGAAAGGATTAGATGCAGTTTCTAATGACATTCTACAACATATACCGGCAAACATCAGTTTTCTACTTCCTAAACTGTTCAATAAATGTTGGATTGAAGGTGTTATGCCAGTGAATTGGAAACAGTCCATTGTCGTTCCCATTTATAAGCAGGGAAATCCCAAAACAGACAAAACTAGCTACAGACGAATTGTTTTGACCTCACATATTGGCAAGCTAATAGAGAGAATTATTCTAAAAAGGCTGATGTATTTCTGTGATAAAAATTAAATAATACCGGGCAATCAAGCCGGTTTTCAAAAAGATAGATCTGCCATCGATAACTTGGTTAAACTATCAACGCATATAAAAATTCAGTTTGCTAGACGAAAGAATGTTCTGGCAATTTTTTTTAATAGAAAAGGCGTATGACCATGTTTGGCATGCTAAGTTGCTATGTAAACTAAAGAACCTGGGGTTTTCTGGGCATTTTTATGATTATATAAAAAAAAATGACTAACAGAAGTATACAGGTTAGAGTAGCTAAATCATATTCAAGTTTTAGGTCTCTTCACATGGGACTACCTGAAGGTTCTGTAATATCGCCTCTCCTGTTTAATGTTTTGCTGCATGATCTCCCTATGAAATTGTCAAACGAAGGCGTCATAGTGCAATATGCAGATGACTTATGTATGTGGATGAATGTTTCTATGAAACGAAACACACCACCAAGAGCGTTGAGATACATTGAAAAAAGTATGCCAGAACCAACTTAACTACATCGATAGTTATATGCTTGAAAATGGATTTACTTTATCCACAGAAAAAAACAATATTGTGCTTTTTAATAATAGCAGTAATCCAGATGAACTACCAGCATTTAGGGCCGACATGATTGAATATAAAAACACCATAAAGTTTTTGGGTGTTATTGTCACTTCTGAGCTAACTTGGAATGCACATATCGAACACAATTTAACTAAAGCAAAAAAATGCTTAAACTTGCTGAGAATGGTAAGTAAACAGTTCTGGGGCCAAGACACATTAAATCTAAAATGTTTAGCTTCATCTCTTATTCGTTCGAAATTATTATACGGCCAAGAGGTCTTTTCAGTGCTCCTAAGTATTTACTAAAAAAGTTACAAAGTATCGACTGCAAAGCATAAAGGCTTGCTCTTGGTGTGCCTTATCACGCCTCAGCCCTGGGAACGTACAACTAGCATGTGCTAAATATGTACATAGAAACAGAACAACTCGAAACTTTATTTCGGAGGAATTAGAGGTAAAATCAGAATTGAATTTTCCTAAAAGAGCAAAATCTATAGCCTCTCTAATGCCTATCAGTACATACGTGTCTGAACTTGTAGAAAATTCTGAAATCAATCAACACAGCATGGACACAAGAGAAGCAATCTTACCATGTCCATCTTCGGAAATGAATAAAGCACACTTTGACATAGAGGTGTCTAAAGTAAACAATAATGACAATCTGAACATAATAGTTTCCGATGTTCGATCCCACATCCATCAAATATATTTTGATCATTTACAAACTTACACAGAGGGATCACGTCAAGATAATCAAGAAACGGGTTCTACTTTTGTTATACCAGCATTAAAAACTGAAAAATCATATTATGTTGGTAAAAATCACTCGATATTTACAGCAGAACTAATAGCAATAGTAATGGGTCTTACTTATATTCTTGATTTCCCATTATGTATATTTCAGAAAGCACGAACTAAAACCACACAGCCTAAAGTCTCTGTCATTGAAGATAAAGAAGGAAATCTTTTAACGGAAAACAATGCCATCCTCCAACGCTGGACAGAATACTGTGAGGGATTGTATAACTACCCACTATGCCCAGATAATAATAATAATAATAATAATAATAATAATAATAATAATAATAATAATAATAATAATGATAATACATGGAATTTATATAGCGCTATATCTTGTAAAAACAAATCAAAGCGCTTGCACTCGACCCTCACAACAAACAACCAATGACTATAAATAATTCTAGCAAATTCGAAAGCACACACACGCGTGCGCGCGCGCGCGCGCGCGCACACACACACACACACACACACACACACACACACACACACACACACACACACACACACACACACACACACTTATAGAGGTTATACATTTTGACAGGGTGAATGGAATTTCAAATGTTGAAGGCAGGGACAAATAGGAAATGAAAACAGAAGACAAAAACCTTAGGTTTGAAACAAGTGTGTCTTGAGATTGGATTTAAAAGTGTCATATGTAGGCTTCTGCCGAAGGGAGAGAGGGAGGTCATTCCAGATTGATGGACCAGAATTAGAGAAAGAGCGGCGGCCAACGGTAGATAGGTTGAATCTCGGAATTTTTAAGGATAAGGTATTTGCAGCCGAGCGGAGGGAACGAGAAGGTGTGTACACGTGAAGACATTCACAGAGGTAGGAGGGTGCTGTTTTGTGGAGACATTTATAACAGAGAGTACTGATCTTGTAGTTAACTCTCTGTGGCACAGGCAGCCAGTGGAGAGATTGCAAGAGAGGAGTAATGTGCTCAGATTTTTTCTTTCTGAGGACCAGTCGAGCTGCAGAGTTTTGTATACGTTGGAGAGAGTGGATAGATGATGCTGGCAGACCAGCCAAAAGAGAATTGCAATAGTCCAGACGTGAAAGAATAAGAGAAGTGACTAGTTTGGATGTTGCATCAGTGGACAGGTACTTTCGAATTCCACTAATACGCCGTAGTTGATAGTAGCATGACTGACAGGTCTGGGTGATGAATTTTTGCATGGAGAGTGTGTTGTCAATGACGACTCCTAGATACTTTACAGCACTGGATAGAGGGACTGACGTATTGCCGAATTCTATTGAAGTTGTTGTGATAAAAGACAGTTTGTGTTTGGTCCCAACCAACATAGTTTCTGACAAACCCCCTGAGCACCAAGGTAAAGACCCACCAATACTAAAGTGTGAAGTAGACACAGCTATTAAACAATTGAAGAAGGGGAAGACCCCTGGAATCGATAACATCCCAGCTGAACTCATAAAAAATGGAGGGAATGAAACAGCAAGGAGATTCACAGAACTTTGTCAGAAGATCCACGACACCAAAGAATGGCCAAAAGAATGGACACAGTCTCTTGTAATACCCCTGCCAAAGAAAGGAAACCTCAAGCAATGCCAGAACTACAGAACCATCAGTCTCATAAGCCATCCTAGCAAGATCATGCTGCAGGTAGTCCTCAACAGACTGAAAAACCAAGTGGAAAAACTCCTGGCAGAAGAACAAGCGGGCTTTAGACCAAAACGCAGCACAATGGAACAAATTTTCAATCTGAGAATTCTGATAGAGAAGCATCTCCAACACCAAAAAGACTTGTACCACAATTTCATAGACTTCAAAAAGGCCTTTGACAGGGTATGGCATGACGGCCTCTGGCAAGTACTCAGACACTTCAACATTGACAACTGCCTAATTGAAGTCATCAAGGCTCTGTACGAGAACGCAAGAAGTGCAGTTTTCATGAACAATCACGTGGGCGAGTTCTTCAAGACCACGGTTGGGGTCCGCCAGGGCTGCCTTCTCTCACCTGTACTCTTCAACCTCTTCCTCGAAAACATCATGACAGAGACACTGCAAAACCACCACACTTCCATCTCAATTGGTGGAAAACCCCTTTGCAACCTCAGATTTGCAGATGACATTGACCTCATGCGCAGCAGCAAACAAGAACTGCAAATCCTCACAGACAGTCTAGCAGATCGAGCAAGCGCATACGGCATGGAAGTCAGTACAGAGCAATCCAAGATCATGGTCAACAACACGGGTAATGACATCACGGAAATAAAGATGAATGGAGAAATACTGGAAGAGGTGAGCCAATTCAAATACTTAGGCTCCATCCTAGCAAAAGATGGCACATCGAACAATGAAGTGAAAGCTCGCATTGCAACAGCAACATCTGCTCTAGTCAGACTCGAGAGGATCATCAGAAGCAACACCATCAACTTCTGCACCAAATACCACCTCTACAAATCCCTCGTGATATCTATCCTCCTATATGGCTGTGAATCATGGACTCTGACAGCAGAGTTAGAGAGGAGAATCCAAGCATTTGAGAACAAGTGCCACAGAAGACTCCTCAAAATATCATACAAAGAACACAAGACCAATAACTATGTGAAAGAAGAAATCAAAAAGCGTGTGGGCCCCCAAGAGCCTTTGCTCTCCTCCATAAAGAGGAGAAAGCTGATGTGGTTTGGTCACACCACAAGACACAACACCCTAGCAAAAACCATCCTGCAAGGAACAGTCGAGGGCAAGAGAAGAAGAGGCCGCCAAAAGAAATCATGAGTTGACAACATCAAAGACTGGTCCGCCCAACCCCTGCAACACCTCCTACTAGCCACACAGGATCGTGAAGCATGGAAAAAGATCTCCGTTGCGTCTTTTCTCATGTCCCCCCTACGTCCTTTGGGACATGGGACTGAGTGAGTGAGTGAGATGATATTTCAGATCCTTCTTTGTGTTGATTCTAAGTCGGTATTGTATGCTTTAAAATCCTCATGTTACAAGAAAACTTTGAAAATTACATTAGAGATTAAACATGTCATACATCTCTTGACCTTAAAGGGGATAAGTGTCAATTTTTGTTGGGTGCCTTCACACTCTGGATTCTTCCCAAATGAGTGGGCATATAGAGCTGCTAAAAAAAAGGTTCAAAACATAAACGAGATTCAATAGAATTGCATGTGCCTTTATCCTTGCAAGAGGGGTATAGTTTACTAGAACAGAAATCATGGAGAAAGGTCACCAAAACTAATCAGCAAAATAAGATATTTTAAAATAAAACTTCGGTCAATACCGATAATTTAACAGTCGTCAACCATTCAAAGAATTGTGTACATGTTTTCACAACAAGAAGAATTAACACACTATTTTATAGAATGAAACTAAACGCATTGATAACCAAGTTCAGCAAAAATGGTAAATGTCTGTGTGGTGAGAATATCACTAACACTCATATACTTTTTGACTGCAAGAGTGTAAAGACTTTCATGCCCCATTTTGTTCTGAAAACTCCTCACCACCATATTCAGTAATTCAAAATTGGCATTTGAATTAGTAAAGGGTCTCTATAGGACATTTGTCTATGTCCTATAGGACATTTGTTATAGTTACATTAACGTTAATAAGTTTTTATATTTCTCATATTTCTATTGCATTACCAAGTTTCTTTGTGGGGTGTGTTCTCTTTTTTTTTCTGTTTTTTTTTTTTTGGGGGGGGGGTTGGAGGGGTGACAGATGTTTACAGATTTTTTGTTGTTGTTTCTTTTCCATCGTCTAATATCACTAGAAGTGAACAGACGTAAAATTGAAGACAACATACATACATACATACATACATACATACATACATACATACATACATACATACATACATACATACATACATACATACATACATACATACATACATACATACATACATACATACATACATACATACATACATACATACATACATACATACATACATACATACATACATACTACATACATACATACATGCGTACGTACGTGCGTACTTCCGCACGAACACACACACACAACACACACACACACACACACACACACACACACACACACACACACACACACACACACACACACACACTTTTTTTTCTTTTCCACGTTAACTGTTGAATGAAGCTGAATTGATTAATACCCTTTTTTCTGTCGTTTTTTTGTTTGGTATTGCTGTTGTTGCTGATGTTTTTTTTTTAATTTTTATCTGTTCTATTTGTTAAATTTATTTTCATTTTTTAAATGAGGATCATGGAATAAACACTCTTGTGCTTGTTTACATCCAGTCCCGTGTGTATGCAGTTTTGTAAATGTCATCTGTTCCCTCTGGCAGACAATGGCCTACTCGTAGGAAAAGCGGAACAAGATTTTACATGTGTTTAAGATGTTCTGCGAGCGTTCGCAAACGGAGCCTCGGTTGATAGTATCATCCAAATGACTTTTGTTGGTGTGTGTGTTTGGTGTGTATGTGTGTGTTTGTGTGTGTTTGTGTGTGATTGTGTTGTGTGTGTGTGTGTGTGTGTGTGTGTGTGTGTGTGTGTGTGTGTGTGTGTGTGTGTGTGTGGTGTGTGTGTGTGGTGGTGTGCGTGCGTGCGTGCGTGCGTGCTTGCGTGTGTGTGTGTGTGTGTGTGTGTGTGTGTGTGTTGTGTGTGTGTTGTGTTGTGTGTGTGTGTTGTGTGTGTGTGTTATGTATGTATGTACCTATGTCTGTATGTATCAAGTATGTAGTTATGTTTTTATTTATGTATGTATGTATGTATGTAGTTAAGTATGTATGTATGTATGTATGTATGTATGTATGTATGGTATGTATGTATGTATGTATGTATGTATGTATGTATGTATGTATGTTTTGTGTGTGTGTGTGTTGTATGTATGTATGTTGTTGTGTGATGTGTGTTGTGTGTGTGTGTGTGTGTGTGTTGTTGTTGTGTTGTGTGTGTGTGTGTTGTTGTATATGTATGTATGTATGTATGTATTCTTTTCTTCTTCTTCTTCTCATTGGTTTAATGTCCGTTCACTACAAGGTGATTTAGACAATGGTACACTCACGTTGACCTAAGGATGCACTGAAAAGGGAATGTGGGAAAAAGGTGAAAGGATAAAGAATGTAATGGATGATGATAAGTTTATACAATTTCATTTATAGTAACTGACCTTCTGGTGACTGGCAAATACTTTCTGCAACTGATACTAGGACATGCGACTCGGAATCGTACAGGACACTTTGGATATTTCCATATTTTTTTCTTAAATCTGTCGCTTTGCTTTTATACGAGGCAATGAGCACAGGGCAATCAAACAATATATGATGGACTGATATAATAGCAGAGCAAGTGCAGAAAACATTTTTTTAATATTTAGTTTTCCAAGCATTTAGACGTAATTTATGAATTATAATTTCTATTTTCTTCCTTTTCTTTTCGTGGGCAACATAAACGAATTAAGTGAAATCTAAAAAACTTTGAATAAATAGAGTTTGCAAGAATTAAATAATCTCAAATGAAGATAAACGTAGACCTATACTATTAATCATTATGTCACTTGTACATTCTGAAGCACCGCGTTTTGCCAGAGAATCTGCCAATTCGTTCCAGTAAAGACCGCAATGTGATGGTACCCAGCAAAATGTTTATCCCAATACCTTTAGAAACAAGAGAATGCACAAGGAACTTGATTTCAAAAATAACTTCATTTCTCAGTTTAGAGTCCCAATGTTTTAAAGCCAGTAACACTAATTTTGAATCAACACAAAAAACGACATTGTAAATCGCAAGAGAAATATTTGAAAGAGAATTTAGTGCCATAAAAATTGAGAACAATTCAGAAGTGAATATTGTAAAACCTTTTCCAATACAAAAAGATCTTTTTACTTTTAAGTCGGGTATAACGAATGCAGCCCCGCACATGCCCGATTCTAATACAGATCCGTCCGTGTATACTTTCAAGTGGTTTAAATACTGACAATTTATATGATTTTGAACCTCAATTTTGAGTAGGTTTTAATTAGTGTCCTTTTTTGCTTCTGTGTAGTCAATATCAAAATTTGCATATTTATGTTCCCATGGTGGAATCTGGGGAACTACTGGTAAAACTGGGACGTTTGATATATCGATATTATTTTCCTTCATAAGGTCTTCAGTATAATTTCTTATGGGCTGCAAAAAAGAGATGTTCCTAGCTCTTTTTGGATAATCCGTTTGATTAATAAATATTTCATCGTGAACAGAATTTGAAATCGCAAGACTTCGAATGACATATTTAGAGACAGATAACATTATTTGCTCAGAAAGTGGAAGTAAATGAGCTTCTGTATAAGTTTTTAGTGTACTGGCATGAATCGGCACTCTTAAGGCTATTTTGATTGCTTTATTATCCACACTTTGCAGCTTTTTTAAGAGATCATTTGGAGCAGAAAAATACACTTCTTGACCAGAAATGAGTTTAGACCGAATTAAAGAAACAGCAAGGTGCATAAGTGTTTTTGTATCCTGACTCCACGGCTGAGCACTCACAATCTTTAAGAAGTTTAATCGTTTCCTGGCTTTCAAAATCAAGTTTTCAATATGCATTTTCCAGTTTAACTTGCTAGTTAAATGGACTTCCAAGAATTTGGCGTCTTGTTTGTATTGAAGTGTGGCCCCATCAAGTGTTAATGACGGTAGTGTTTGAGGGTTTTTCCCATTGTTAAAAAGAACTAGACAAGTTTTTTCTCCAGATAACTCCAATCCATTCTCATTCATGTAATTACTAAGATTATTCAGTTCTACCTGGTAAATCTTTTGAATACATTTTATCACTCTCCTTTTCGTATTCTTTTTAAGAGAAGTGTTGATCCACATGGCAATGTCATCTGCATATTGAACAATAGTCGTATTTTTTGACAACGCCTGTGGAAGATCATGAATTAAAATAGAGAATAATATTGGTGCCAGAATTGCTCCCTGTGGTATCCCCATATCAACAGATTTAAAATCTGAATATACACCATTCACTTTGGTACAGATTGATCTTTCAGACAGAAAATCCTGTAAGTATTGAAACATCATGCCACTAACGCCAATACTTTTCAATTTGTATAATAACCTCGTATGCCAAACCCTGTCGTATGCTTTCCTTACATCAAAAAAGTAGCTAGTGTACTCTTTCGTTTGGAAAACTGCTTTTTAATATCATGGGTTAACTTTACTAAGCGATCAGTTGTACATCTCCCTTTTCGAAAACCAGCCTGGTTTATAGGAGTTATATTGTTTTTTTCACAATAATGCCATAGACGTTTTTGAACTATTTTTTCTAGTACTTTTCCAACATGAGAAGTGAGGGCAATTGGTCTGTAGCTGCTTAATGCTGATTGAGATTTGCCGCTTTTAAGAACTGGGACTACAATCGACTGCTTCCAGACATTAGGAAGAGTGCCATTTATCCAACATTTTTGGAGAAATGAAAATAGTACTTTTTCCAACTCTCGGGCAAATTAATTAACATTTGATAAGACAAGCAATCAATACCAACTGCCGACCTGTTATTTCTAAAGGATTCAAGGACTTCAACAAATTCATTGTATTGAATTTCAGAATTCAGATAATGCAGATTATCTACTGGAGGTTCTGCCATGTTCAATAGTTCAGCTTCCTCTTGTCTTTTACGTCTAATATCAGGAGACAGTTCTGAAGTTAAACTACTTTCAGAAAACATTGTATTAAAGGCTTCTACTTTTTCTGCTGTGCTTGGGAAACTAGTGTTTTCTAATTTTATTGGATAAGCTGGTAAGTGAAATCCATTTTTCATTTTATTGATTTTCTTCCAAACCTTTTGCATATCTTTTGATTCTGATACTTCCTTTAGGCAAAATTCTGTCCAATAATTATGTCTTTTTTGCTTTTGCAATTGTTTTCTTGCATAGCTGCTTAGTTCTTTTACTATTGATAAGATTTTCTTCAGTTCTGTCTTTAAACCATATTTTGTATGTCTCTTTTTTATAATGGACTGCCTCTTCACATTCTTTTGTCCACCATATATTGCCTTTATGCTTCCCACTGCATTGATTTTAACGCTTTGGAATAGAGAGCTCAGCAGCTGACGTAACAGCTTTCGTAAAAAGGCTGTAGAAAATATTTACGTCATCGTTTTCCACACTTGATAAATCATAAAGGTCAAGGTGTATTCGGAATGACTCCCAGTTTGCCAATTTAAACAAATACTTTGGAATTTTGTCTTCAAATTTCGGTAAATCTATGATTTTTTTTTTACTAAATGATATAGAAATAGGAAAATGGTCACTACCAAGACAATCTTCATTAACATCCCATTTGCAATCGAGTGCTAAAGAAGGGGAAATCAATGATAAATCGATGGCACTAGGCTTGTGATAGTAAATATCAGGTATGTATGTATGTATGTTTATGTATATGTATGATGTATGTATTATGTATGTATGTATGTATGTATGTATGTATGTATGTATGTATGTATGTATGTATGTATTGTTGATGTATGTATGTATGTATGTATGTATGTTATGTATGTATGTATGTATGTATGTATGTATGTATGTATGTATGTATGTATGTATGTATGTATGTATGTATGTGTGTATGTGTGGTGATGTATGTATGTATGTATGTATGATGTATGTATGTATGTATGTATGTATGTATGTATGTATGTTGTATGTATGTATGTATGTATGTATGTATGTATGTATGTATGTATGTATGTATGTATGTATGTATGTATGTATGTATGTATGTATGTATGTATGTATTTGTGTATTTGTGTGTATGTGTGTGTGCACGCGCATGAGTGCGTGCGTGCGTTTATACATGTGTATTGTGTGCGTGTGTGCTCACGTGTGTGTGTGTGTGTGTGTGTGTGTGTGTGTGTGTGTGTGTGTGTGTGTGTGTGTGTGTGTGTGTGTGTGTGTGTGTGCTTCTTTGTGTGTGTTTATTTATTTTTATTTATTCTTATTTATTGTATTTATTCTTTTATATCGAGGATAACAGAATAAGGAATCATGTGCTTTTTTTCATCCGGTCCCCGTGTGTATGCAGTTTTGTAAATATTGTCATATGTTCCCACCGGCACACGATGGCCTACTCTTACGAAAAGCGGAACAGGATTTAACGTGTGCGCAAGATGTTCTGCGTGCGTTCGCACACGGGGCCTCGGTTTAAAGTCTCATCCGAAGGACTTTTGTGTGTGTGTGTGTGTGTGTGTGTGTGTGTGTGTGTGTGTGTGGTGTGTGTGTATGTGTGTATGTGTGAATATGTGTGTGTTTTTAACTGAATATGTGTAAGTATGTGTATGTGTGTGTGATTGTGTGTTTGTGTGTAAGTATGTGAGAATATGTGTATTTATGTACGTGTGAGTGTTTAGGTGTGTGTGTGTGTGTGTGTGTTTGTTTTGTTTATGTTTTTGTGTGTGCGTGTGCGTGCGTGTGTGTGTATGCGTGTATGCGTTTGTCTGTATGTGTGTGCTTGTGCTTCTGTGTGTGTGCTTGTGCTAGCGTGTTTGTGAATATGCGTTCTCGTGCGCGCGTTTGTGTGTTTTATTTTGTTTTAATTAATTTTTTTTTTATAACTTTTTTATATCGAGTACAATGGGA
Organism: Stramonita haemastoma; assembly: GCA_030674155.1. Taxonomy (NCBI): domain Eukaryota; kingdom Metazoa; phylum Mollusca; class Gastropoda; order Neogastropoda; family Muricidae; genus Stramonita; species Stramonita haemastoma. The sequence continues at coordinate 30,423,048 of CM060343.1, forward strand.
TAAGCACTCATGTGCTTTTTTCATCCAGTCGCTGTGTATATGCAGATTTCAAAATAATGTCATCTGTTTCCACCGGCACACAATGGCGTACACTTACGAAAAGTGGAACAGGATTTAACGTGTGCGCAAGATGTTCTGCATGCGTTCGCACGTGAGGTCCTCGGTTTACAGTCTCATCTGAAAGATTTTTGGGGAGAGTAGAGTCAGCACTGATGTTATCTCCATGGAAAAAATCCCCTCCAAAGGTGTGTGTGTGTGTGTGTGTGTGTTGTGTGAGTGTGTGTGTGTGTGTTTGTTTGTGCGTGCGTGCGCGCGTGTTTTGTGTGTGTATGTGTGTTTGTGTGTGTAAATATGTGTGTGAATGTGTGTAAATATGTGTGTATTTGTGAATCTGTAGTGTGTGTATGTGTGTGTGTTGTGTTAGTGTGATTGTGTATGCGTGTGTGTATGTGTGTGTGTGTGTGTGTGTGTGTGTGTGTGTGTGTGTGTGTATGTGTGTGTGTGATTATGTGTGTGTGTGGGGGGGGGGGGGGGGGTAAAGGCTTTGCTTTATGACTGTAGGTTACGTGTATTTTCTCTTATTTGCTTTGAACAATTCTTTGTTGTTGTTTTTTAGATTCATTCATCATGCTTTCCGGATCTCCTGTCTTATTAAACTAATTGTAACTTTTAACGAATCATTTTACTTGATGAAACACGCAGACACATACACCTAGACACATACATAGACAACTACATTGCCCGTGAAAGTCCTTCTCATGGCGGATCGGTTGTCTAGAGGGTAGCTACTAACGATCCTGTTTAGAAAGCGAAATGTCCGGTTCGGAGTGTGAGGTTGTTCGAAACCTGTTCAGGCCCAAAATTCCCCCCCCCCTCCCATCATTTAGACCATGAGTGGTGGTGTGGGTGCTAGTCTTTCGGATGAGGCGATAAACCGAGGTCCCGTGTGTTATGCATCATTATTTAGCGCACGTAAATGAACCCATGGCAACAAGTGAGTTGTCCCTCGGTAAATGATGTAGAAAAAAGCCACTCTGGTAGGGACACAAATACACTTCCACATTGTCCATGATGGTAGGTATGTACATTGTTTAGATTTGTTCAACTCTATACTGAATGTTTGCAGTTGTAGATCAATTGTATAGATTTAGTTTTCTCTAACCCTGAAAAATTGATGTTGTAGGAATAGAAATTCTATAGCTTTGGCCTTCTCTAGTTCATGAATATCTGAGATGGTTGTTCTGTAAACTGTGCAGATTTGTTTTTCTCCATTCCTGGATGTCACATGTTCTATACTCATGTTCCCTCTTTCTTTGTTTAGTTACATTGATATGTAACAACGTCATGCTTGTATGATTAGGAAAGATATTGAGTGAATATATTTTCAAAGATGTTGAACCAAACTGCTTCTGAGCGGAGCTGTTGCCTAATGCCCACATTATGGATCTTTAGGTAGCAGCTTCATCAGTGGCTAACAGATCTTTAGGTAGCAGCTTCATCAGTGGCTGACAGATCTTTAGGTAGCAGTTTCATCAGTGGCTGACAGATCTTTAGGTAGCAGTTTCATCAGTGGCTAACAGATCTTTAGGTAGCAGCTTCATCAGTGGCTGACAGATCTTTAGGTAGCAGTTTCATCAGTGGCTGACAGATCTTTAGGTAGCAGTTTCATCAGCGGCTGACAGATCTTTAGGTAGCAGCTTCATCAGCGGCTGGCAGATCTTTAGGTAGCAGTTTCATCAGTGGCTGACAGATCTTTAGGTAGCAGCTTCATCAGTGGCTGACAGATCTTTAGGTAGCAGCTTCATCAGTGCTGACAGATCTTTAGGTAGCAGTTTCATCAGCGGCTGACAGATCTTTAGGTAGCAGCTTCATCAGTGGCTGACAGATCTTTAGGTAGCAGTTTCATCAGTGGCTGACAGACCTTTAGGTAGCAGTTTCATCAGTGGCAGTTCCGATTGTAACAAAATATCAATGTGTCTCTTGAAAAGGCTGCAGCTATACTAGAAGAAAGATGTCATGGAATGAATATCAGATTGGAGCTCCCTTGACATGGCTGTGTTGCTGGGAAATAGTTTGCCACAGTTCACAAATCCAGCTTAACTCAGTGAAGGGTTTCAGAGCCAAGTGCTAAAAATAGCCTGCCCCTTCCTTTTACCAAGTCCAAGAGGGTCCGTTACTGCTGTAACTAGCACCAGCTGGGATGGAATGGACAGCAGCTGAGGGCAACTGAAAGTGGGGAAACGATAGCTAGGGAGCCCAGAACAGGCTCCACTGACCACCACCACCAAAGTGAGCCAGCAGCAGTGCAAGGTCCCTCTGGCTGGTGGCTTCACAGCAGCCTAGCATTGATTTGAAGATCCCTGTGGACCTGCAACACTGAGAGGATGTAACATAAAACTTGGCCAGGGATGGCTGATGCAGAGAGATCTAAATGAACAGTGCTGGAGCAGCAGGACAGTAGCATCACGGAAGATGAGGTAGTAAAAATAAAAGGTTGCTGTTGTGCACTCGCCAGGTTAACACTCTAGGGGTCACCCAGAATGTGCACTCTGACTCACTCTCCATCCCAACTGGGAATCACTGTGAGATTGAAATTGCACAGTGAGAAAAATGTTGGCATGAGTGACTATTTTCAAGTACCTCGCCAAATAGGAAACCATACTCCGACCTTTAGATGATTTAGTTTCCTTAAAATGAGAGGCAGATTTTTACCATTAGAGCTTCTTAAAGGAAATCTCAACACAATATTTTACAACATAACAACATTTCAGTGTGGGCCTTGGCAATTAGCTGACATCAATAACTGACACAGCTTTTGGCTTGTGCCAAGAAGCAGTTGTAAAAGGTAATGATATGAATGTTTGAAGATAGTTATACATGGATCCACTTGTGCAGGGAATGTTTTAATTATGTCCAGCATCAATACTCCAGAAATTTTATGGATGCCCTGAAGATGATTAAAGGAAAAGATGCCAGATGCCTCATCTCTCTATTGTGCAAGCTGGGGTATGTGTGTGTGTGTGTGTGTGAATGTGTTGTGTGTGTGTGTGTGTGTGTGTGTGTGTGTGTGTGTGTGTGTGTGTGTGTGTGTGTGTGTGTGTGTGTGTGTGTGTGTGTTCGTGTGGTGTTCTTCAATGCAACTTCTATTCTCACTATCTTCCGAACGAAACCACAAATAACACACAGTGTAGATGATATAGTTGTAATCTGGAGAATAAGAACCCAAACCTAAGATTCTACTGGACTAAGAAATGCCAGTAGCCAATGTGTTAACATTTAGGACGTGGCAACTGCTCCATGTTTTGTTGGCTTGTCTTGTGGAAAAGGTCACATTAATGTGTCTGTATGGATGTTGCACTTGATCATGCTTTGCCTACATGAGTGATGTGAGATGATCCATGAGTGGAGCTACGTCCCCTGTGACCGTTTTGTTTTATGTCTTCATCCCCTAGAGCAGATATCTCCTGGACAACAGCAAATCACTCATTTAAAATAATCCAGATGACAGGTGTCAAATACCTCAGTGTCAACATCAAACCACTCACTTAAATTAATCCAGATTACAAGTGTCAAATACCTATTGGACCACATCAAATCACTCACTTACAGTAATTCAGGTAACAAGTATCACATTCTCACAGCTTTATTTCTCTTTTCTATCATACATACACCTGTTGGGGAGATTACACGAAGAAATGTTGGCTTCAAACTGAAGTGAAATCTACAGACCAAGGGTAAACAAGCTTACTTCCTTTTCTGGCTGTGATGACTGACCATCTCATGGAATGTCAAATGGATCACAATGGAGGGTGTCCAAATCTGTTACTGGTCAGTTTCTAGCGTGTAGACTGAGAGTGAAGTCATTTGGACAGTGGACGGTTTCCAGGATGTGTGTGTTTTCCTCCCCTTGATGCCTCTGAAGCGGTCTCTTGGACAGATGGAGCAGAGGGACTCTGAGCACCACAGCGGATCCAGCTGATAAACTCCCTTCTGAACTTGGTTCCAGTTAGGCAGTAAAGGTAAAAATTCATAGCGCTGTTGGTGTACCATAATTGCTGCGTCACTGTATATACAAGATCTACCATAGGAATTGTCCGTGGATGTCGTCCTATGATTTTGAAAATGAAGCTTGACCAAATCATGTAAGCACAGCTAGGCAGAGTTAAAACCAGAAAAGCGCAGGATATTGCCAGAACCATGACTGTTGTCCTGTAAGAGGTTTTCCTGCGGCTGTCAGTGTTATGTCCATCACTAGCATTCCCGTCAACACGTACAGATATGGAAGATGAGGAAACTGCTTTGAACAGAGTGACAGACAACACAATGTCACAGAAAAACAGACAGACACTGGGGAAAACAGAGGCCACACACAAATGCACCCAAGCAAAGATGACCACATAGAAATACCTGTACACGCCTGGTACCGTTTGACACCTGTTTTCCTTTGCGATGTCTATTCCAAAAAGAAGGTGAAAATCAAAAGCAAAAGCAACAAGGAAAAGAGCTGCGATAACAATCCACGTTCTTCTTATAGTGCACATCACCCTCATCCTGTGTGGCCACAGAACCGCCATTGTTCTCTGTACTGTCACACAGGTCACAAGCCAGGCAGACATTGTGCCACTGACATAGAAGCCCAAGAAATAAGCTTTGCATAGCGCTCTATGCAAAACCTGAAGATTCAGATGAAAAGTGTGCGTCAACCATTGACTTGTGATTTCAGTAATGAGAAATGTCAAATCAGACACAGCAAGGGCCATAAGAATAGCATGCTGAGAGGAGTTATGGTCCTTGATACGACGCATGACGCAGATTGTTGCGATGTTTCCAAAGATTCCAAATAGCAAAATGCACGGAGAACAGAATTTCCAGATGCTTGCAGATGTTTGGTACAGAGGATGTTGATGCACTGTCAATACATCGGTTTCATCTGTAGTGTTGTTTTTTAGTTCAGTATCAGCACTGGACGAATTGTCCATCTCTGATGTATTCTAAACGTTGTTACTGATTCTTCTTTCTTGAAATCTGGAAGACAAAGAAAAAAAAAGCATCAGATTATGCTATATTTATGTATGTATGTATGTATGTATGTATGTATGTATGTATGTATGTATGTATGTATGTATTATGTATGTATGTATGTATGTATGTATGTATGTATGTATGTATGTATGTATGTATGTATGTATGTGAGGTCTGGTGCCACAATGTCCTGCTCACCAAAACTGAAAGTGACGCTTTGCATACCTCTCCTTTCCAGGTGTAGTGATCGCTGCCGGGCCACTGTCTGGCTTGCCAGGCAGGAGATATTTGCATAATTATGGCCTTCTCCTACACAACTGTGTCCATAGCAACACCTTCACGTGGTATCCCCTGTTTTCACAGAGTTGCTATGTCTTGGCGTGACCGAGTACCCGGGGTATAACTGGGCCCCAACTGTGGGTTAGGCAGTGATGACAGGACAAACCCACAGAGGACCAGGCAGATGAGGAAGCTTTCCCAATGCTGCGAAGGGGGATGAGGTCGGACAGTAACAGGGCAGGGGGAGCTCTGATCCTTGGCTGGAAGTCCCCGAGTCCCTGCTGGGCCGTTCTACACGTGGCAGCATCTGCACCTGTGGGACTTTGAGCCTCAGGAGATGAGAGGCTGGAGATGGGACTGCACAACCCCTTGTCACTTTAAATCTTAGAGGACGGCCTTCTGCTAAAGCGGATCAGTGTAAAACAATGGTTTTGGACAGCCGTCCGCTATAGGCCTAACGGATTGCTATTTGCAGACATTTGACGTGACGGCTGCAAATACTATGACTAGTGCAGCTTAACACAGCTTTGTGAGCCTATCCAAGGTCAAATGCAGAGCGTTGTTAGGTGATTCCATGGGTTCTGAGCTCTTTGTTTGCTGTTGTAGAGAGTAGCCCACACGCAGTAGCAACAGCGAGTACAAATTTCGGAGTATTTTCTTCATGCTAGTCAAAGCTTAAATATTTAAGTGAGAGCTTCATTCTTTTGAAATGTACTGACCCACCATGTTATCACTAAATTCAGAAAATGTTATCTTCTTTCTATGCGTTTTGCATTTTTTATGATTTTTTTAACGAAACATTATAAATGGGTCATCCATGGAGAAAATCAATGGAGAGAATAGGCGTCCCGAGTGAGTTATAAACTCCCCTGCGCTGCTCAGGAAAATAGGTTCGCCAGAATGAATAGGCGCCTTCCCATTTACCAGCTACTCCTTAGTCCTGCGTAGGATGGAGGGTGGTGACGGGGGCAGGCAGAGGATGCTACTGGAAGCTGCTAGCCACGACTCTGCACGTAGGCGGCTGAGAGATGATGGTCGTCTGTTCATATACCAGGGGCAGATGCGACGCCCCTATCCACTCACAGCGTCAGAGCAGCCTTTTTCAAGGACATCACTGCTCTCCCGGCATGGGGAAGGGGAGATAAAAGGATCCCCAAAGAAAGCCTGCCCCACCCTACACCTGGCAGGAAACCGCGCCTGCCTGGGCATCCAGCCCTGCTGTGGAAAAGAATAGAACAAAGAGACAAAGCAAGCCCCTAACTTATGGGGCATGGAACGTGAGAACTCTGTTGTGCAGAGCTGACAGACCAGAGTGACGAACTTTCCTTGTCACCAGAATGCTGGGAAGCTACGGCATAGACATTACATCCCTGAGCGAGACGAGACTTGCAGGAGAGACACAGCTGGAGGGGATTGGTGACAGCTACACCTTCTACCGCACTGGGAAGCCCGAAGGTGCCCCATGAATTCGAGCATTGGATTTGCATTACGCACAGTTTGCGAGACAACTAGACAGTCTGCCCCGTGGCATCAACGATCGTCTCATGACACTCTGCCTGAAGCCCACCAGTGACAGCTTTGCAACCATCATTAGCGCCTACGCTCCAACCATGACAAACCCAGATGAAGTGAAAGAAGCCTTCTACGAGGACCTGAACCAGCTCATCTCGGGAGTCAACCACAGAGACAAGATCGTCCTCCTTGGGGATTCAACGCACGAGTAGGAGTAGACTACACTCCCTG
>CM060343.1:30437591-30450091 GCA_030674155.1 Stramonita haemastoma
AGGTAGCAGCTTCATCAGAGGCTGACAGATCTTTAGGCAGCAGTTTCATCAGTGGTTGACATATCTTTAGGTAGCAGCTTCATCAGTGGTTGACATATCTTTAGGTAGCAGTTTCATCAGTGGCTGACAGATCTCTAGGTAGCAGTTTCATCAGTGGCTGACAGATCTTTAGGTAGCAGTTTCATCAGTGGCAGTTCCGATTGTAACAAAATACCAATATATCTATTGAAAAGGTTGCAGCTATACCAGAAGAAAGATGCCATGGAATATATATCAGATTGGCGCGCCCTTGACATGGCTGTGTTACTGGGAATTTTTTTGCCACAGTTCACAAATCCAGCTTAACTCAGCGAAGGGTTCAGGGCCAAGTGTTAAAATTAGCCTGTCCCTTCCTTTTACCAAGTCCAAGCGGGGTCAGTTACTGCTGTAACTAGCACCAGCTGGGATGGAATGGACAGCAGCTGAGAGCAGCTGAACGTGGGGGAAACGATAGCTAGGGAGCCCAGAACAGGCTCCACTGACCACCACCACCAAAGTGAGCCAGCAGCAGTGCAAGGTCCCTCTGGCTGGTGGCCTCACAGCAGCCTAGCATTGATATGAAGATCCCTGTGAAACTGTAACCTTGAGGATGCAGCATTAAAACTTAGCCAGGGATGGCTAAGGCAGAGCCATCAACATGAACAATGCTGGAGCAACAGGACAAGAATATCACGGAAGATAAGGCAGCAAAACAAAAGGTTGCTGTTGTGCGCTCACAAGCTTAAGACGCTGGGGTTCACCCAGAATGTACACTCTGACTCACTCATCTCACCTGGGATTCACTGTGAGATTAAAATTGCACACCGTGAAAAACGTTAGAATGTGTGTTTGTTTCGAAGTACCCTCGCCATATAGAAAGCCATACTCCGACTTCAGAGGATTGTGTTTCCATGAAATGAGAGTGCAGGTTTCTATCTTTAGAGCTTGTTGAAGGCAATCTCAAAACAATACTTTCCAACATAACAACATTTCAGTGTAGGCCTTGGAAAATAGCTGACATCAATAACTGACACAGCTTCTGGCCTATGCAAAGCAGCAGTTGAAAGAGGTAATGATATGAATGTTTAAAAATAGTCATTCATGGATCCACTTGTGCATGGAATGTTCCAATTATGTCCAGCATCAATACTGCCTTGCTGCTCCAGAGAAGTAACTGATGCCCTGAAGATGATTAAAGGAGAAGATGCCAAATGCTTCATCTCTCTATTGTGCAAGCTGGGTGTGTGTGTGTGTGTGTGTGTGTTGTGTGTGTGTGTTGTGTGCTGTGTGTGTCTGTGTGTGTCTGTGGTGCGCGCGCGCGCGCATGTGTGTGTGAGTGTGTGAGTGTTGTTTCTTCAATGTAACTTCTATTCTCACTATCTTCCGAACGAACCCACAACAAACACACGGTGTGGAGGAGCTAGTTGTAATCTGGAGAATTGAACCCCAAACCTGTAATTTTTCTGGGACTAGGAAATGCTCTCTTCCAACCAGTAGCTCAATGCGTTACCCTTTAAGACATGCCAGCTGTTCAGGCTTTGTTGGCTTGTCTTGTGGAAAAGGTCACATTAATGTGTCTATATGGATGTTGCACTTGATCATGCTGTGCCTACATGAGTGGTGAGAGATGATCCATGAGTGGAGCTACGTCCCCTGTGACCGTTTTGTTTTGTGTCTTCATCCCCTGCAGCAGATATCTCATGGACCACATCAAATCACTCACTTAGAGCAATCCAGATGACAAGTGTCAAAAACCTATTGGACCACATCAAACCACCCACTTATGGTAATTCAGATAACAAGTCTTATATTTTCACAGCTTTATTGCTCTTTTCTATCATAGTTACACCTGTTAATGAGATCACACACAAAGACATGTTGACTTCAAACTAAAGTGACATCTACAGACTAAGTAAACAAGTTTAGTTCTTTTTGGCTGTGCTGTCTGACCATCTCATGGAATGTCAAATGGATCACAATGGAGGGGTGTCCAAATCTGTCACTGGTCAGTTTCTAGTGTGTAGACTGAGAGTGAAGTCATTTGGACAGTGGACGGTTTCCAGGATGTTTGGTGTCTTCCTCCCCTTGATGCCTCTGAAGCTGTCTCATGGACAGATGGAGCAGAGGGACTCTGAGCACCACAGCGGATCCAGCTGACAAACTCCCTTCTGAATTTGGTTCCAGTCAGGCAGTAGAGGTAAAAATTGATGGCGCTATTGGTGTACATTAGTTGCTTTGTCACCGCATATACAAGCCTTACTATGGGAATTGTTTGTGGATGTCGTCCTATGATTTTGAAAATGAAGCTTGACCAAATTAAGTAAACACATTTAGGCAGGGTTAAGACGAGAAAAGCACAGGATATTGCCAGAATCATGATTGTTGTTCTGTAATAGGTTTTTCTTCGGCTTTCAACATCAAGTTTGCTAGCATGCTGGTCAGCTTGTACAGTATGGAAGACGAAGAAACCGCCTTGAACAGAGTGACAGACAAAACAATGTCACAGACAAACAGACAGATGCTGGGGATTACAGAAGCCAAACACAAATGCATCCAAGCAAAGATGACAACATAGAAGTATCTGTAATCACCTGCTATGGTTTGACACTTATTTTCCTTAGAGATATCCATTCCAAACAGAATGTGAAAATTAAGAGCGAAAGCAATGAGGAAAAGAGCTGCAATAACAATCCACGTTCTTCTCACAGTGCACATCACCCTCATCCTGTGTGGCCACAGAACCGCCATTGTTCTCTGCACTGTCACACAGGTCACCAGCCACGCAGACATTCCTTCGGTAAAACGGGTTACCCAAAGGAAGAACTTGCACAGTGCTGCATGTAAAAGTCGAAGTTCAATGTCAAAGACATAATTAAGCCATCTGTTAATGGGTTCAGTACACAGAAGTGTAAAATCAGACACAGCAAGGGCCATAAGAATAGCATGTTGAGATGAGTTGTGGTCCTTGATACGTCGCATGATACAGAAAGTGGCGATGTTTCCAAAGGCTCCCAACATCACTATAAATGGAGGGTATATTTTCCAGATGATCACAGCTGTTCGATATTCAGGGGTTTCATACATTGGTATCACATCTGATCCACGTGTAGTGTTATCCTGGAGTCAGCATCATCAGCTGACAAGTTGCTCATGTCTGATTTATGTCAAGTACGTTGTGCTTGTTCTTTTTACCTGAAAAGTGAAAGGAAATGATTAAAATGTAACACATCAACTTACAATTAAACAAGGCTTACGCTTACGCTAGGACGGTGGAGTTCAACTAGGATTATTTTGAATCTGTTGGATAAAAGAGAAATTGTGCGAGAGAGATGCAGCAGGGCACGCACACACCAGTGAGTCAGTATGTAGCATCTGTGTCCACCAGGCTTACAATAGGGAGGTGTGTTCACCAGGATTATCTCAAATCATTTTGGAGGGTGAGTAATTTGTCTTGACTCCAAGAGCTTTAAAATAATCCCATTTATATTCCCCTTTCAAAGCGTAAGCTAGTTTAGTTATAAAATTATTTCTCATCTGTTATTTGTATAGAAAAATCATGATAAACACACCAAACCTTAGTGGACATACAAAACACATCTAACATACTTCACCTATGAAAAGTAACCATTGTGCAATGAAGACTTACAACTGAAACCAATTCAGATATGACATAGTTATTATGTTGTAAGGCAGGAGTCCAAACCTGACCGTTCAAAGTTTGGAGGAATAGCTTTTTCATAATATTTACCAAAAAAAAGTGTCTCACTACTCCAGCCACAGTCTTTATGATAGACGCAAGTGATGCATCATGGTTGGCAGCTGCACTGGTACATGTGTACTGGCAGATGCACTGGTACTAGTGTTGCTGGTGCTGCACTGGTACACGTGTACTGTGGCTTCCTTAATTATTTTGAGGCATCTACGCCAGCCATTTGAAGCCCCATTTTCACCCAGTAATAAAAACGTTTCCCTGGAAATAGGTTCATAGGGCTTAGTATCACTTATATCTGTTCTGAGCCTTTGTGGAACTTCCTTGTGACCTCTAAATACCTGTGGAGATGTTTCACCAAAAACAGTTTATCTATGTTAGGAGATGACATGATCTTTCCTGGCTCTGTGTACACACCCTGGCTTCGTATGCATCTGTTTAATATCATGCATTTCAGTGCATGCAATGCTTGGCTTCCTTGTACAGTTAAGATGAGTAACAACATCACTGTTTGCAAAATTAATTTTTGAGTTTTAGATCAGGTATTTCTGGCTATTCTAGCCAAAAATCCAAACCACTTGCTACATTTCACGTCTCTGGGTATTTTGGTATTCTCCCTTTGCCAACCCCAGGAGAAGTATAGAGAACAACAAATGCTCCTGTATGTTGCTTTCATTGACCTCATCAAGGCGTTTGATCTTGTCGGCACAGATAGCCTCCTTGAAATTTAAAAAAAACAGCTGCCCCCAACACTGCAAAGCATGAATGAATCCTACCACACAAATATGAGAAGGGACAGTGCTGTTTTATGGCAGGTCCATCAGGTCCTTTGACATCAGCACTGGAGTCGAACAAGGCTGCATTCTTGCCCCTACACTATTTGGAATCTTCTTTGCCCCACAATTAAGACATGCTTTTGGAACCACATAGAAGGAACATATTGACAAAGGTCTGTGAAGCCCTCATCAGAGACATGATCTTTGCTGACGATGCATCAGTGACTTCTCATAAACAACAGGAGTTGCAGACACTGATGGATAATGTTTCTCAGGCCTGATAGGACTCCAGACAAACCATCAGTATCAAGAAGAGAAATGTGCTGGTGCAGGATGAAATGGAACAGCCAGCCATCACCATGGATGACACACCATGGATGACTGCAAGTTCAAGGTCCATGAACAGTTCACACGCCATGGTTCCACCATCCCTGACAACTTATACTTGTACACTGAGATCAACAAGAGGATTGGAGAGGCAGCTACAAACTTGCTTGCCTCACTTCATAAGTGTAGACAAATTCCAATGGTAGTGTACGATTCCTGTGTTATCAGCACACAGTAGCATGGTCTCAGGGCATGGACCACACATGCCAATGAGGAGAAAGGACTCCACTCTTTGTACCCGAGAAGCATTTGCCATATCCTGGGCATGTCCTAGCAGGACAGATTGGGGTCGTCTCCCCAGCCAACCTTTAAGCATGTTCACTCTGCTCAGACAGTGCAGACTGTGTTAGCTGGGCCAAGTCTACTGCATGGAGGATGGCTGGTCAAGTCTACTGCATGGAAGATGGCTGGCCAAGTCTACTGCATGGAGGATGGCTGGCCAAGTCTACTGCATGGAGGATGGCTGGCCAAGTCTACTGCATGGAGAATGGCTGGCCAAGTCTACTGCATGGAGGATGGCTGCCCAAGTCTACTGCATGGAGGATGGCTGGCCAAGTCTACTGCATGGAGAATGGCTAGCCAAGTCTACTGTATGGAGGATGGCTGGCCAAGTCTACTGTATGGAGGATGGCTGCATCTCAAACAACATTCTGTTTGGAGAGTTGGCATCAGAGAGAAGAACCAAAGGCTGTCTCTAACTGTGCTACAAAGATGTCTGCACGAGAGACGTGGAAGTACTGGACATACTCACTATCTGCATGAGGCGGAGAAGCACGTGGAACCAACTCCTCAAGTCAGGGGAGGAAGAGAAGCTGATGAACACAGAAGTAGAAAGACAGGGAAACAGCTCAAACTGATCAGAAACCACACACAAATGCGACGCTTGCGACAGTGATTGTTTCTGCAGCATCAGTCTCTGCAGTCACAAGTGACGCTGCCACAATCAATCAGGCAGGGCAGTCAGGATGTACACCCATGATCAAACTTATTGGGTGGAGATCTCTTAACAGAGAGACTGCCAGAGAGCTGAGCTAGGCTTGTTTCAGCCACAGAGTAGCTGCAGTGTCTATTCCATATTTGTTCTACATGTCTTCTCCCTGTGGGTCTGTGTGGAGTAATGGGGGGCACTGCACTGAAGAGTTGTTCTCCAAAACAACTCCATCCCCATAGCTTGGTTTCTTCTTTCTGCCTCCTCTGTCACTGTCCATGTCTCACATGATACAGCAAGAGGGAACCCGCCACTGCTGCTGGAGCTCTGTTTTGTTTCATGGAGATTTTCTTTTTCTTTCTAACAGGATTCAGGACGGACAGCGCTGTTGTTGCTGTGCTGCCTTTGTGAAAATGACAGGCTTGGATCACTGACTGCAGAGAGATATTGATCCCAGATCACTGCACTTTTACTTGTTCATATCTAGGTTTTTCCCTTGGGTATTCATTTGTGTCGGCAATGATGGCGGGGATGTTGGAAGATATTAACCTGGTCTTCTCAGTGCACATTCCTTTGCCATATGTTGTTGATATTGTATTCATCTGTTCTTCTCAGTGCAATTCCTATGCCATATGTTGTTGATATTGTATTCATCTGTTCTTCTCAGTGCAATTCCTATGCCATATGTTGTTGATATTGTATTCATCTGTTCTTCTCAGTGCACATTCCTATGCCATATGTTGTTGATATTGTATTCATCTGTTCTTCTCAGTGCACATTCCTATGCCATATGTTGTTGATATTGTATTCATCTGTTCTTCTCATGCAATTCCTATGCATATGTTGTTGATATTGTATTCATCTGTTTTTCATGCGATCCTATGCATATGTTGTTGATATTGTATTCATCTGTTCTTCTCAGTGCACATTCCTATGCCATATGTTGTTGATATTGTATTCATCTGTTCTCTTCTCAGTATGCACATATCCTATGCCATATGTTGTTGATATTGTATTCATCTGTTCTTCTCAGTGCAGATTCCTATGCCATATGTTGTTGATATTGTATTCATCTGTTTCTCATTCTCAGTGCAGATTGCTATGCCATATAGCTGTTGATATTGTATTATCTCTTCTTCTCATTGTAGATTCTTATGCCATATGTTGTTGATATTGTATCAATCCAAGGAGGAAGAAAAAGAGGCAAACCAAACAAGAGATGGGAGGACAACATCAGCGAATGGACAGGCCTAGAACTCAACAGAACCCTGAGAACGGCAGAACAGAAAGAGGAATGGAGGGAACTGGTTGTCAAATCTTCATGGGTGCCCTATGGTCGCCAGATAAAGGGATAGATAGATAGATAGATAGATTGTAATTACATCTGTTCATTCTCAGTGCAGATTTCCATGCCATACGTTGTTGATATTGTGTTCAATCTCTGGACAAGATTTTTGAGCTCTTGATGACAACATGTCCAGCCATTCGTGTCCTCTGTGAAGGAAATGATCATCTGTTATCTCTCTGTTGGCAGTGCGGACTGTGCTAACAAGATCTGGGAAGCATTACCCATGATGAAGTCCATGTGGACATTACGATAAAATGGAAGCGCAACTAGTGTGGTCATGGAGGGCATTCACTATGATGTATTCTATGAATAGGGTACATAGAAGACAAAGCTATCTTAATCCTGAAGAGCATTGAGATATGATAGAATGTTTCAGGAATATTATAGCTATGGCCGTATAAGATGGATTTTTTTTAGTTATTCTTTTATTTCGAGGATAATTGAATAAGCACTGATGTGCTATTTTACATCCAGTCCCTATGTTTTGCAGTTTCCTGAAGTTTGTTATCAATTCCCACTGGTACACAATGGCCTACTCTACCAAAATGAGAACATGTTTTAACATGTGTGCAAGATGTTTTGCGTGCGTTCGCACATGAGGATCTTGGTCTATAGTCGCATCCAAAGGATTTTAGGTGGAATTGGAGTCAGCACTGATGTTAACTCCAGAGAAAAAATTATCTTAAACCTCTTGCATTCGCATTCCCTGAAAACAAACTACCCCTAGATTTCGCATTCCATCACGAAATCAGGTCAGACACACATGCTCCCTTGCCTTTTCCTCCTTCTATGTACATACCAGCAGCTATAATTACTTCCAGACTCTCAGCAGGATTTTTACATCTAGCCTGACAGAGCTTTGGCTTGTTGTGGCAATTAGTGATGGTCACAGTGTGAAGGAAATTAACTGTGTGTAAATCTCGGCAAATCCTGGTTCGGGCTTCAGGGGTTGCAAACATTCAATCCTGGCAAATTCTGGTTCGGTACTAAAAGGTAATTAAGATTCAAACCTGGGTCAGTAGATCACCAACGCGGAGCTCTGACCACCAGGATATTCCACTCTCCTGTAAGAGAATGCTAAAAGGATCCTGAAAAATCATTAGGCATGGTGCATTCCAAGACAATGATGAAAAGTATGGTCGATAGGAAACAAAGCCAACATGATCTTGGAGGGCATTAGACATAGTGTGTTTCTAGAATACAATGGGGAGAGAGAGAGAGAAGAGAGAGAGAGAGAGAGAAGAGAGAGAGAGAAGAGAGGAGAGAGAGAGAGAGAGGAGAGAGAGAGAGAGAAGAGAGAGGAAGAAGAGAGAGAGAGAAGAAGAGAGGAAGAGAGAGAGAGAGAGAGAGAGAGAGAGAGAGAGAGAGAGAGAGAGAGAGAGAGAGAAGAGAGAGAGAGAGAGAGAGAGAGAGAGAGAGAGAGAAGAGAGAAGAGAGAAAGAAGAGAGAGAGAGAAAAGGACAGACAGACAGACAGACAACAGACAGAACAGACAGACAGACAGACAGACAGACAGACAGAGAAAGGTAGAAGACAGAGAGAGAGGGAGAGAGGGAGAGAGACAGATCAATCACATCAAATAAAATCAAATCAAAATTCTATTTCCAGATGGTACATTGACCACAGAGACAGAGAGAGACAGAGACAGAGAGCTAGAGAGAAAGAGAGACACAGAGACAGAGACAGAGACAAAGACACATAATTATATTGTCACGTCCGTGTACTTGTGAGCATTGTTCCAGATGTAAGTGTAGGACTGTAGGTATCCATCTGTGCTTCACCATGGCTACACACGAAGATACCACAGCTCTTAAGACTTACCCAGCTGTGCTACTGAAGTGTGTGTTGAACTTAGCAGTCTTGTTCATAGTGTAGTATTGACATGTGATCTGAGGGTACATTGAGATCGTAGGTTCAAGTCTGTGATAAAGTCTCTGTTTCAGGAAATGTTAACCCTGTATTGTATTGTATTGTATTGTATTGTATTGTATTGTGTTGTATTGTATTGTTTGTTTGTTTGTATTGTATTGTGTTGTGTTGTGTTGTGTTGTGTTGTGTTGTATTGTGTTGTGTTGTGTTGTGTTGTTGTTGTATTGTATTGCATTGCATTGCATTGCATTGTACAGTAATCAAGTGTAGTGCAGTGTAGGTTTTTAAAAAAAAAAATAAAAATTTACACCACTTTATGTCACAGCAGATTTCCCTGCGTTAAAATTCGGGCTGCTCTCCCCGGGGAGAGCGCGTCGCCACAAATGCAGCGCCTACCCAGTATTTTTTTTTTTCTCAGGGATGTTGTCTAAACACGACACCTTTGTGCATGCTGCGGTATTTTTTGGGGGGTTGTCATCCGCTCCTACCGGCACACGATGGCCTGCTCTTCCGAAAGGCGGAACGGGGTTTTAACGTGTACGCAAGATGTTCTGCGTGCGTTCGCACACTGGGCCTCGGTTTATAGTCTCATCCGAATGACAGAGTGTAGTGTAGAGCAGTGCAGTGTAGTGTAGTGTAGTTTAGTGTAGTATAGAGTAGTCTAGTGTGTAGTCTAGTCTAATGTAGTCTAGTCTAGTGTAGTGTAGTGTGTAGTGTACTTGCATTGCATTGCATTGCATTGTGCTGCACTGTATCGTATACCCCTTTCAGTCACATCAGATTTATTATGCATGAAATTTGTGCTGCTCTCCCCGGGGAAAGAGCGTTGCCTCAAGAGCAGCGAATGTTTTTTTCTTCTACTTTTCCTATGTGCAATTAAATTTGTTTCCTTCTCAGAATGGATTTTGTATGGACTTCTGTCGTTACAATAGTCCTTATGACGAAATGATAAGCTAAAGTCACATCTGCAAATCAATGCAAAATATTCAAAATAATTGGGGAAAAAAGTCATGTTTTTTTTCTGTAAAAGAGTAAGGAAGACTGAATTATATATATATATATTCTATCTATCTATCTATCTATCTATCTATCTATCTATCTACTATCTATCTATCTATCTATCTATATCTATCTATCTATCTATCTGTTATCTATCATCTATCTATCTATCTATCTATCTATCTATCATCTGTGTGTGTGTCTGTGTGTACTGTGTGTGTGCGTGTCTTTGTGTGTGTGTGTGTGTGTGTGTGTGTGTGTGTGTGTGTGTGTGTGTGTGTGTGTGTGTGTGTGTGTGTGTGTGACGCTCCACCATATAGGGAGTCGTTTGCACTAGGGGTCAATTTTTAGTTATTGATATTTTATCAATATACAATGAAATGGCTATACAATCGAAAAAAACAGATTGAAAATCGGACTCTTCTATAAACAGTCATTACAAGTTGAAATGATAGACTGCAGAAATGACAAAACGAGAAATGGACAAGTTTAGTATCATAATAAATGGTCAGAATTAGGGCTTGGGAGATTTTTAGAGCGTGTTTAAAAGTAAAAGGATAAAAAAATTATGACTTGCTATTTCACTACAAGATAGAATAATGGCTATAGTTTTATAATCAAACAAAATCTACATAGAAAAATTTAAATCCCAACTTGACCCCAACTTGCCTTTAATGGCTTCTGGCGGAAAAGTAGGTATGTGGTGAGCGAACTCATTTCGTGGTGGAGGTGATGGAGCGTCACACACACACACACACACCACACACACACACACACACACACACACACACACACACACACACACACACACACACACACACACACAACACACACACACACACACCACACACACACACACACACACCACACCACACACACCACACACGCACACACACACACAACGCACGCACCACGCACATACACACACGCACACACACACACACACACAATAACACAAATAAATACAAATATATATATATATATATATATATATATATATATATATATAATAAATAATAATATATATATATATATATATATAATATAATATTATACATATATAGTTATATAATATATATAATATAAATAATATATATATATATAATTATATATAAATAAATATAATATATATATAATATAATATTATATATATACATATATATGTAATAATTTTTATATATAAATATGTATGTCTGGTACTAATCTGTTGTTATTGTTGTGCGTTCCCCAGCTTAACATTCTGGGGGTCACCCAGAATGTGCACTCTGACTCACTCCTCCATCCCACCTGGGAATCACTGTGAGATTAAATGCAGCACACTGAATCAGTTTTCCTGTATGACTGTTTTCAAGTACCTCTCCACATAGGCAGACATCTTCCGAATTCAGAGGAGTTTTTTTCTCCTGTAAGGGATTGTGCAAATTTTTTTATGTTTAGAGCTTGTAATGGCTGAAGACAATCTCAACACAACATTTTACCACATAACATTTTAGTGTCGGCCTCAGCAATTCGCAGACATTAAATTTGACAAAGCGTTTAACCTGGGCCAATTTTTCTATTTAACTTTTTTTTTTTGAGGGTTGAGGTTTATGGATATTACTAACGTGATAATGACTATCTTACACATTTGCATTTATTTCTTTGTTTGACTTTTTGTTACTGATTGTCTTTTCCTGAGGGCTGATGTAAAAAGATCAAAGTATCTGCTTATTCCTTTCCATCATTAAAAGTATGAGTCAAGTCATTCATTCATCATTCATTCATTCATTCATTCATTCATTCATTCATTCATTTATTCATTTATTCATTTATTCTTTCATTCATTTATTCATTCATTCATTCATTCATTCTCATTCATTCATCATTCATTCATTCATTTATTCATTTATTCATTTATTCATTTATTCTTTCATTCATTTATTCATTCATTCATTCATTCATTCATTCATTCATTCATTCATTCATTCATTTATTCATTTATTCTTTCATTCATTTATTCATTCTTTCATTCATTCATTCATACTTTCTTTCTGCTCTCCTTCTTTGCCATTCTTCTTCTTTTTTCAAAATTCTTCTCCTTCGCAATTTTTCTTTGCAATTCTTCTTCGCAGTACTTCTTCACCATTCTTCTTGGTTAATTTTTCCTCCTCCTCCTCCTCCTCCTTCTCCTCCTCCTCCTCCTCTTCCTCCTCCTCTCCTGCTTCTCTCCTCCTCCTCCTCCTCCTCCTCCCCTCTCCTCCCCTCCTCCTCCTCCTCCTCCTCCTCCTCCTTCCTCCTCCTCCTGCTTCTCCTCCTCCTCCTCCTCCTCCTCCTCCTCCTCCTCCTCCTCCTCCTCCTCCTCCTCCTCTCCTCCTCCTCCTCCTCCTCCTCCCCCCCATCCCTCTTCTTCTTCTTCCTCTTCTTCTTCTTCTCTCTTCTTCTTCTTCTTCTTCTTCTTCTTCTCTTCTTCTTCTTCTTCTCTTCTTC
>CM060343.1:30452591-30455091 GCA_030674155.1 Stramonita haemastoma
GTGTGTGTGTGTCTTTGTGTTAGTGTGTGTGTACGCTTGCGCACGCGCGTGTATATGTTTGTTAGTGGTAGTGTGTGTTAGTGTTAGTGTGCGTGCGTGTGTGTGTATGTGTGCGGACGCGCGCGCGTATTTGTGTGTGGTGTGTGTGTGTTGTGTGGTGTGTGTGTGTGTGTGTGTGTGTGTGTGTGTGTGTGTGTGTGTGTCTGTGTCTGTGTCTGTGTCTGTGTCTGTGTGTCTGTGTGTCTGTGTGTCTGTGTGATTGTATATGTGTATGTGTGTGTGCGTGTGTATGTGTGTGTGTTTGTGCATGTGTGTGTGAGTGTGTGGGGGGTTATGTGAGTGTGTGTGTGTGTGTGTGCGGGAGGTGGGGGTGTAAGTGTGTGTGTGTGTGTGTGTGTCCGTGCGCGCATGCATGTGCGTGCGTAATATGTGTGTGTGTATGTGTGTAAGTGAGTGTATGTGTGTGTCAGTGAGTGTGTGTATGTATGTATGTGGGGTTTTTTGTTTGTGTGTGTGTGTGTGTGTGTATGTGTGTGCAAGAGGGATTAAGTGCATATGTGTATAAGTGTGTGTGTGTGCGTATGTGTGTCTGTGTATTTATTTACGTTTATTATTATTACTGTTGCTGTCATCATTATCATTCATCATCATCATCATCATCATCATCATCATCATCATCATCATCATCATCATCATCATCATCATCATCATCATCATTATCTTTATTACGTTTATTGTTAGTATTTGTTTTTATTAATAAAAAGAAATAACATTGTCATCACTCCAATGTTTAATGCAAAAAGAAAAATGTTAAGTTTTCTTTTGTGCTATAGTAGTTATCCACACACACACACACACACACACACACACACACACACACACACACACACACACACACACACACACACACACACCACATACATACATACATACATACATACACACACACTAACACACTAACACATACACACACATACACACAAACACATACACACACACACACACACACACACACACACACACACACACACACACACACACACACACACACACACACACACACACACACACAGTCACTCACTTTCTCACTCATATACACACATACATGCACAGACGCGCGCATGCGCGCGCGCATATTTTCGATATTTATACACACACTTCCTCTCTCCCCTCTCTCTCTCCTCCTCTCTCTCTCTCTCTCCTCTCTCTCTCTCTCCTCTCTCTCTCTCTCTCTCTCTCTCTCTCTCTCTCTCTCTCTCTCTCTCTCTCTTTTTTGTCTTTTTTTGTTTTTTTTGTTGTTTGTTTGTTTGTTTGGGTTTTTGTTTTTGTTTTGTTTTGTTTTTTGTCTGTTTTTTGTTTGTTTATTTGTTTGTTTGTTTGTTTTGTTCTTGTTTTTTTTCCTTCTTCTTCTTCTTCAATAATCCAAATTATTTTATTGTGACTTCTGATTTTCTCTTCTGAATGAGTGCACCTTTCTCACCTTATTATATGTAGTGTACTGTCGCATTTCTCTTACCTTATTATATGCAGTATACTTATTTCTGTATGTTGTTTGGTACTGCGTATAGTTGTATTGTTTAATATCTTTTATTTTGATGTTATCTCTGAAAAGGGCGGGGACTGGATGTAAAAACGCACATGTGTGTTTATCTATTATCCTCGAATAAAAGAATTTGCCTTGCCTTGCCTTGCCTTCCTCTCTCTCTCTCTCTCTCTCCTCTCTCTCTCTCTCTCTCTCTCTCTCTCTCTCTCTCTCTCCTCTCTCTCTCTCTCCTCTCTCTCTCTCTCCTCTCTCTCTCTCTCTCTCTCTCTCTCTCTCTCTCTCTCTCTCTCTCTCTCTCTCTCTCTCTCTCTCTCTCTCTCTCTCTCTCTCTCTCTCTCTCTCTCTCCTCTCTCTCTCTCTCTCTCTCTCTCTCTCTCTCTCTCTCTCTCTCTCTCTCTCTCTCTCTCTCTCTCTCTCTCTCTCTCTCTCTCTCTCCTCTCCTCTCTCTCTCTCCTCTCTCTCTCTCTCTCCTGGCTTTTTTACCTTCCCTAACCCTAAAGAGGGCAGGCATCCATTTAGAAGCTGGGTAAAGTGGTGGACTGTACTGAAACCAAGTCGCGCAAACAGTCACCCATCTACTTGGTAACCACGCTCGATGCTGCTAGACATTAGCTTGAGGAAAGCGAGTGCTCTTAACACTGAGCTGTCCCGTCACCAGCATGTACAGAAGAAGTTGTTACTGCAGCAGGAGGGATGGAGAAACGAAGACTGCGGTAATTACACATTCAGCCTTTGGTAGAGAGCGTAGTCACAGAGTCTTCCATATCGATCTGTTATGCTCGTTAAAAAAGATGTTTTATATACATAATTTGAAGTTTGCATTGCTATCGCGGTTGTACACAGCATGATTGAAATGGATTGAACTTTACATTTATTTTTTGTGACGGACTGAACGTTGATTTTTGGAGAATATTCCTCAGAATAAAAATATCAGACTTTATTACAGAGTCAACGTAC
>CM060343.1:30460091-30470091 GCA_030674155.1 Stramonita haemastoma
TGAACAGAGTGACAGACAACACAATGTCACAGACAAACAGACAGACACTGGGGAAAACAGACGTCACACACAAAGACACCCAAGCAAAGATGACCACAAAAAAATACCTGTACACACCTGGCACAGTCTGACACCTGTTTTCCTTCGAGATATCCATTCCCAACAGAAGGTGAAAATTCAGACTAACATCAATGAGGAAAAGAGCTGCAATAACAATCCACGTTCTTCTCACAGTGCATATCACCCTCATCCTGTGTGGCCACAGAACCGCCATTGTTCTCTGTACTGTCACACAGGTCACCAGCCAGGCAGACATTGTGCCGCTGACATAGAAGCCCCAGAAATGAAGTTTGCAGATTGACGAGTGCAAAACCCGAAGATTCAGATTTAAAGTTTTCTGCAACCATTGAAATGTGATTTCAGTGATGAGAAATGTCAAATCAGATACAGCAAGGGCGATAAGAATAGCATGCTGAGATGAGTTGTGGTCCTTGATACGACGCATGACGCAGATGGTGGCGATGTTTCCAAAGATTCCAAATAGCAAAATGCATGGAGAACAGAATTTGAAGATGATTGCAGATGTTTGGTACAGAGGATGTTCATGCAATGTCAATACATCTGTTCCATCTGTAGTGTTGTCCTTTAGATCAGCATCTGCACTGGACGAGTTGTCCATCTTTGATTTCTGTCAAACAGTTGCTGGTGATCTTTATTTCTGGATTTCTGGAAGATAAGGGGAAGATAACAAAAAACATCAAAGTATGATATCCCATGTATGTATGTGCGTATGTATGAATGTCTGTCTGTCTGTCTGTCTGTCTGTCGTCTGTCTGTTGTCTGTCTGTATGCATGTAACATACATACATACATAGTATTACATACATACATACATACAACATACATACATACATACATACATACATACATACATACATACATCATGCATGCATGCATGCATGCATGCATGCATGCATGCATGCATGCATGCATGCATGCATGCATGCATGCATACATACATACATACATACATACATACATACATACATACATACATACATACATACATACATACATACATACATACATACATACATACATACATACATACATACATACATACATACATACATACATACATCTTGTGAAATAGATGTTGCATTACCTTTGCATGAGGGATAAAGCTTGCTGCAATATGCCTGTTGGAAGCATTTCAGAAAGAAGATCAGCGATTCTGGCTATCGGCTTTATGATAGCAGTACAAGTAATATGATAAATTTTCGAAATATCTTAACTTCTGACAAAGTCTGTGGTTGGTACAATCGCAGAAATGTGTTATCCCTCATGTACAGATTTAAACTAAATGCCTTCAAGACGAAATACTCAAAGGATGTAAACTGTATTTGTGGTGATAAGATAACGAGACAGTCATATTCTTCTTTGTGGATATCTAAAACCACTTTTACCTGTTGTGCCCAATCTATCACTGGATCAGTTGTTGTCTGAACCATCGCGCTTGTTGGACATTGTGTTAGCACTAACAAGTAGTCCGATAATTCAGTATTTATGTTTGTTAAAGTTAGCTTTATATTTTAACTTTGTTATCTGGCATTGGTTTCAGCTATTGTTCAATTTTTCTTGTTCAGGGTTTTTTTTTTTTTTTTTTTGTCTAAAATCACTTGATGTGAATAGACGTTAAACTGAAGAACACATACATACATACATACATACAAACATACATACATACGTACGTACGTACGTACTACGTACGTACATCACATGCATGCATGCAGCATGCATGCATGATTGCATGCATACATACATACATACATACATACATACATACATATACATACATACATACATACATACATACATACATACATACATACATACATACATACATACATACATACATACATACATACATACATACATACATACATACATAATACATACATACATACATACATAACTAAATTCAGTCTGAAAGGAACCTACTGACAATTGCTGAAAGAGTAATACCAAATATGGCCAAGCAGGGTAGAGCTTTGGCAGAAACTGTATGAACTGGCAAGGTTTGCTGAGTGGATACCTGAGACTGCCTGAAGCTTTAGCATGGCCAGGGAGTGCAGAAGAAGATGCCTCACGGTAAAAATAGGCCTGGTGGAACTATCAGACCTCATGAAGCCAATACCGTTCTACGTCAGTTTTTTTGGTTTTACTCGACACCTATGACAAGTGGTACTGAATTATGACCACTGATGTTATTATGTTCCTGAGCCATAGACAGCCACAAAAAGCCTAGTCCATAGACAGCCACAGACACAGAAAGCCTGGTCCATAGACAGCCACAGAAAGCCTAGACCATAGACAGCCACAAAAAGCCTAGTCCATAGACAGCCACAGACACAGAAAGCCTGGTCCATTGACAGCCACAGACACAGAAACCCTGGTCCATAGACAGCCACAGACACAGAAAGCCTGGGCCGCAGACAGCAGTCACAGACACAGAAAGCTTTGTCCTTAGATAGCCTCAGAAAGCCTGGACCATAGACAGCCTCATAAAGCCTGGACCATAGACAGCCACAGAAAGCCTAGACCATAGACAGCAACAGCCTCAGAAAGCCTGGACGATAGCCACAGAAAGCCTGGACCATAGACAGCCACAGCAACAGAAAACCTGGACCATAGACAGCCACAGCAACAGAATGCCTGGACCATAGACAGCCACAGAAAGCCTGGACCATAGACAGCCACAGACACAGAAAGCCTGGACCATAGACAGCCACAGCAACAGAAAGCCTGGATCATAGACAGCCACATAAAGCCTGGACCATAGACAGCCACAGAAAAACCTGGGCCATAGACAGCCACAGAAAGCCTAGACCATAGACAGCCACAGCCACAGAAAGCCTGGGCCATAGACAGCAGCCACAGAAAGCCTGGCCATAGACAGCAGCCACAGAAAGCCTGGACCATAGACAGCCACAGAAAGCCTAGACCATAGACAACAACAGCAACAGAAAGCCTGGGCCATAGACAGCCACAAAAAGCCTAGACCATAGATAGCCACAGCAACAGAAAGCCTAGACCATAGACAGCCACAGACACAGAGGGCCTGGACTATAGAAAGCCACAGCAACAGAAAGCCTGGACCATAGACAACAGCCACAGAAAGCCTGGACCATAGACAGCCACAGCAACAGAAAGCCTGGACCATAGACAGCAATAGCAACAGAAAGCCTGGACCATAGACAACAGCCACAGCAACAGAAAGCCTGGACCATAGACAGCTACAGAAAGCCTGTTCCATAGACAGCAGCCACAGAAAGCCTGGAGCATAGACAGCCACAGAAAGCCTGGACCATAGACAGCCACAGCAATAGAAAGCCTGGACCATAGACAGCCACAGAAAGCCTGGACCATAGACAGCCACAGCAACAGAAAGCCTGGGCCATAGACAGCCACAGAAAGCCTGGACCATAGACAGCCACAGCAACAGAAAGCCTGGGCCGTAGACAGCCACAGAAAGCCTGGACCATAGACAGCCACAGCAACAGAAAGCCTAGACCACAGACAGCCACAGAAAGCCTAGACCATAGACAGCCACAGCCACAGAAAGCCTGGACCATAGACAGCAACAGAAAGCCTGGACCATAGACAACCACAGCCACAGAAAGCCTGGACCATAGACAGCAACAGAAAGCCTGTTCTATAGACAGCAGCCACAGAAAGCCTGGACCATAGACAGCCACAGAAAGCCTGGACCATAGACAGCCACAGAAAGCCTGGACCATAGACAGCAGCCACAGAAAGCCTGGGCCATAAACAGCAGCCACAGAAAGCCTGGGCCATAGACAGCAGCCACAGAAAGCCTGGGCCATAGACAGCAACCACAGAAAGCCTGGACCATAGACAGCCACAGACACAGAAAGCCTGGACCATAGACAGCCACAGACACAGAAAGCCTGGACCATAGACAGCCATAGAAAGCCTGGACCATAGACAGCCACAGAAAGCCTGGGCCATAGACAGACACAGAAAGCCTGGTCCATTGACAGCCACAGAAAGCCTGGACCATAGACAGCCACAGAAAGCCTGGACCATAGACAGCAACAGACACAGAAAGCCTGGACCATAGACAGCCACAGCAACAGAAAGCCTGGACCATAGACAGCCACAGCAACAGAAAGCATGGACCATAGACAGCCACAGAAAGCCTGGACCATAGACAGCCAGACACAGAAAGCCGGGGCCATAGACAGCCACAGAAAGCCTGGACCATAGACAGCAGCCACAGAAAGCCTGGGCCATAAACAGCAGCCACAGAAAGCCTGGGCCATAGACAGCAGCCACAGAAAGCCTGGGCCATAGACAGCAACCACAGAAAGCCTGGACCATAGACAGCCACAGACACAGAAAGCCTGGACCATAGACAGCCACAGACACAGAAAGCCTGGACCATAGACAGCCATAGAAAGCCTGTTCTATAGACAGCAGCCACAGAAAGCCTGGACCATAGACAGCCACAGAAAGCCTGGACCATAGACAGCCACAGAAAGCCTGGACCATAGACAGCAGCCACAGAAAGCCTGGGCCATAAACAGCAGCCACAGAAAGCCTGGGCCATAGACAGCAGCCACAGAAAGCCTGGGCCATAGACAGCAACCACAGAAAGCCTGGACCATAGACAGCCACAGACACAGAAAGCCTGACCATAGACAGCCACAGACACAGAAAGCCTGGACCATAGACAGCCATAGAAAGCCTGGACCATAGACAGCCACAGAAAGCCTGGGCCATAGACAGACACAGAAAGCCTGTCCATTGACAGCCACAGAAAGCCTGGACCATAGACAGCCACAGAAAGCCTGACCATAGACAGCAACAGACACAGAAAGCCTGGACCATAGACAGCCACAGCAACAGAAAGCCTGGACCATAGACAGCCACAGCAACAGAAAGCATGGACCATAGACAGCCACAGAAAGCCTGGACCATAAAAGCAGCCACAGAAAGCCTGGCCATAACACAGCCACAGAAAGCCTGCCATAGACAGCAACCACAGAAAGCCTGGGACCATAGACAGCACAGACAGAAAGCCTGGACCATAGACAGCCACAGCACAGAAAGCCTGGACCATGACAGCATAGAAAGCCTGGACATAGACAGCCACAGAAAGCCTGGCCATAACAGACACAGAAAGCCTGGTCCATGACAGCCACAGAAAGCCTGGACCATAACAGCCACAGAAAGCCTGGACCATAGACAGCACAGACACAGAAAGCCTGGACCATAGACAGCCACAGCACAGAAAGCCTGGACCATAGACAGCCACAGCACAGAAAGCATGGACCATAGACAGCCACAGAAAGCCTGGACCATAGACAGCGACACAGAAAGCCTGGACCATAGACAGCCACAGAAAGCCTGGGACCATAGACAGCAGCCACAGAAAGCCTGGCCATAACAGCAGCCACAGAAAGCCTGGCCATAGACAGCACCACAGAAAGCCTGGCCATAGACAGCAACACAGAAAGCCTGGACCATAGACAGCCACAGACACAGAAAGCCTGGACCATAGACAGCCACAGACACAGAAAGCCTGGACCATAGACAGCCATAGAAAGCCTGGACCATAGACAGCCACAGAAAGCCTGGGCCATAGACAGACACAGAAAGCCTGGTCCATTGACAGCCACAGAAAGCCTGGACCATAGACAGCCACAGAAAGCCTGGACCATAGACAGCAACAGACACAGAAAGCCTGGACCATAGACAGCCACAGCAACAGAAAGCCTGGACCATAGACAGCCACAGCAACAGAAAGCATGGACCATAGACAGCCACAGAAAGCCTGGACCATAGACAGCCAGACACAGAAAGCCTGGGCCATAGACAGCCACAGAAAGCCTGACCATAGACAGCCAGACACAGAAAGCCTGGGCCGTTAGACAGCCACAACACAGAAAGCCTGGGCCATAGACAGCCACACAACAGAAAGCCTGGACCATAGACAGCCAACAGAAAGCCTAGACCATAGACAGCCACAGCAACAGAAAGCCTGGACCATAGACAGCCACAGCACAGAAAGCCTGAACCATAGACAGCCACAGAAAGCCTGGTCCATAGACAGCCACAGTCTCAGCTGATGCTACTGACAGATGACATTTACAAAACGGCATACATACGGGACTGGATGTAAAAAGCACAATAATGCTTATTCTATTATCCTCGATATAAAAGGATAAACAAACAAATCAAATCAAACAGACTAGACACCTGAACTGCAAGGCTGGAGGTGCAGGTCAAAACTGATCCCAGACTTATTACCTGCCACTGTAAACGTAGGTCTCCAGCAGCTATACAAAAGCGTCAGTTTCAACTGACGTTTGATGTAGAGCATGTTCTATTTAGGTTATGTTCAAACGACCAGCTCAAAGCTTCAAGCCAATCGGCAGATAGTTTCAAGTTACAGTTCATGCCAAACATGTGGGCATGATTATGTACCTTGTGAATGAGATTGAAACTTCAAGGGACGTAGCAATATTGTTTTGCACTTTTGAACACGTTTAAAATGTTATTTTTTGCATCCACTGAATTCAGAGTATGGCTGCCTGTATGGTGAGGTACTTGAAGAAAGTCATACACGCAAACTTCTTATTCAGAATGCAATTTCAACCACACAGTGATTCCCAGGTGGAATGATGAGTGAGTACGAGTAAGAGTGCACATTCTGGGTGATCCCCAAAGTGTTAAGCTGGGGAACGCACAAAAACAACAACAACAACAACAACAACAACAACAACAAAAACAACAACAACAACAATTCATCCATTTCACACTAACAGGTTGGAACCAAAATTAATACATTTTAAAAATCCATCTCTTCTTCTTCTTCTTCTTCTTCTTCTTCTTCCTTCTTCTTCTTCTTCTTCTTCTTCTTCTTCTTCTTCTTCGTTGAACGCTCAGACAGCAACTATTGTTGTCTGTCATATGAGCGAAAATTCGTTGTACTGTCAATAAACGCCTGACAAGTCAGGCCCAGCACATCCGACTTCGGCATGGGAAAGAGAATCTTCTACGTATATCTGGAAAAAAAAAGGCAGGAGATAATACCAAGATGGCAGAAAACAGACACGAAAGTGGTGCCAAGAAGAAAAAGAAGAAGGCAAAAACAAAGAGAAAGATAGAAAAGAGGGATTTCCTGGCACAAAATTTCCAGAAGGTGGGGATGATGTTTACACTGACAGGCCCAGGAGGAAGAATGTCCATCTGAACTACAGGGTTGGAAAGTAAAGCCAGTCACCGGCTGAACCTGAAGAACAGCAGGTCTCTTTAGAAAAAATATAATGTCTAGTCAGATTTTTCCATAGTGTACAGCCGGCCCAGTCAGCTTCAGAACAAAGATTCACATGTCAGTTTGTTGTTTTTTGTTGTTGTTTTTTTTATATATAGAACACCTCTGCATCACTGGCACGACTCTTGCCTACTAAAGCATATACAGTATTTTGTTGAATTTTGGAAGCAAAATGTGGCTCAATTTTGTTAAAAAATTAACTGGCACTCACACACACACACACACACACACACACACACACACACACACACACACACACACACACATACACACACACACACGCCCGCGTGTGCACACACACACACACACACACACGCACGCACACACACACACACACACACACGCACACACACCACTTCACTAAAACGCAGATCAAAACGTGATTACTTTCAAAAACTATTAATCACAACTACTGACTCTCGCCAGGTATGGAAAGCCATCAATATTTTATGTAATAGACCTATATCAAAAAGCCAAAAGACAGTTAAAGACATAACAGCTGATGAACTGAACACCCATTTCTCAAACATTGCTACTAAAGTCATATCATGTGATAAGTCAAATGAAAATGATCTCCAATACTTAGAACAATATATTGAATTAAAAGAAATTAAATTCCCGTTTGAATTATTGCCAATGACAATTAAATATGTGTTGGAAAGTCTATCACTCCAAAACAATTCCACAACACGTGACCTTGACAATCTGGATGGAAAAATATTGAAACTTTCTGGTCCTATTATAGTTGAAACATTGACATATCTATATAATTTGTGCATAGATAAAAACAACTTTCCTCTGATATTTAAAAGAGCAAAAGTCATACCAGTCCACAAATCTGGAGATACTTCTTGTCCTTCAAATTACAGACCAATTTCAATCCTATCGGTCTTATCTAAACCCATCGAAAAACATATCCAAAAATCTTTATATTCCTACTTTGCTAACAACAATCTAATAAATGAAGATCAGTCAGGCTTTCGTAAAAACTATTCTTGTCATACAGCTCTAACTCAACTTACAGACAGTCTCTTACACAACATAAATAAAAATTACTATACAGGCCTAATTTTTGTTGACTTTGAAAAAGCATTTGATGTAATTAATCACTCCTTGCTAGTACGTAAACTTCAACTATATAAACTAACACCTGAAATAATCAATCTTTTAAAGAGTTTTTTGTTAGATAGACAGCAGCTGGTAACTGCAAATAATCAAACATCAGAACTAGTATCTATTAAATATGGAGTACCACAAGGATCAATATTGGGTCCTCTTTTGTTCTCTATATATGTAAATGACTTACCCTTATTTCTAGATTGTAGCTGTGAAATGTTTGCTGATGACACATCTCTCTATTGTACTGATACTGACCCCCAAAGACTGACACTCAAACTTCAAAACAATATCAACAAATTGATTACTTGGACTCAATTAAACCATATGTCCTTAAATGCACAAAAAACTAAGAGTATGTACGTACTAGCAAGACAAAAGAGGCAAAAAATGAAAAGTAAATTTCAACCTCTGTTGATAGATCAAAAAATTATTGAAGAAGTTGACTCACACAAGATTCTGGGTGTAATTATCGACAAAAATCTTACTTGGACTGACCATGTGATGGCATTAGGAAAACGACTTACAAACAAGGTACGCCAGCTATCAAAAATAAAACACTTTCTAGATGATCATTCACGCAAACTCTTTTTTTGTGGACACATCTTGCCTATAGTTGACTATGCCTCATCTCTTTGGGACAACTGCAGTGAAACTAATTTGAAATTCATTCATCGATTATATAAAAGAGCACTAAAACTTGTCCTATTAAAAGCAAGCTCCCTAACCATCAATGATTATAAGCAAACAAATATTCTGACATTCCAAAACAGGCTTTACTTTAATAAAGCTCTATTTGTACAAAAAGTTGTCAATGGAAATGCCCCTCCCAAGATCATCAATAGATTCAAAATTAATGAACACAGGCATAACCATCTACTAACATTTCCCAGACCCAGAAACAATCTTTACAAAACAAGCTTCCAATATTCAGGTAGTGATTTATGGAACAAGCTCCCAAAACATTTAAAATGTATCATAAATAAAAATCAGTTAAAAAATCAGTTGAAAAATCACTTAATGCGCTTATGCAAAAATGTTTAAGAACTAAACATGAATCCAATCAACCATATTTAGAACAGACTAAAGATATTGGTACTCTCTGCTCACCCTGAAAAATCTTTCATGTGTGGTTTACTGTGACTCAAAAATCTACACCTTGCTTGCTATATATGTATGTGGAAGGGGAAAAGGAGGACTAAGATTTTTATTTACTTTTTAAAATAATTTATTTATGAACAGGATAGGGAATAAGAGATGTATGTAAACACATGTATATTTTGCAAATTCAAAAGGAGAAACTCAAACCACTGATTTGATGACTAGATGGAGCTTTTTTTTTTCTTTTTTTTTTTCAGTTTAAAAGTCTCAGTATAAATGTTTTTAAAAAAACTATTTTATTATTTTTATTAATGGGACTATTAGCACTATTATATTCATATTATTTTGATTAGTGGATAAGGCCTTACTTTTTTGTTCTGATTGTTGTTGTTGTTGTTGCGTGTGCGTGTGGTGTTTGTT
>CM060343.1:30477591-30497591 GCA_030674155.1 Stramonita haemastoma
CATGCAAGAGGACCCTTCACAGCTTTGTGTTTTTAAATCCGGATGAGACGATAAACCGAGGTCACGTGTGTTACACATCACTATTTAGCGCACGTAAAAGAACCCACGGCAACAAGGGGGCTGACCCTAGCAAAATTATGTAGAAAAAAGCAGCTCTTACAGGAAAACAAATACAGTTGCATGCAGGAAAAAAATGGGTAGGCGCTGACTTGCGGCGACGCGCTCTCCCCGGGGAGAGCAGCCCGAATTTCAGCAGAAAAATCTGCTGTGACATAACGTGGTACAAAATATAAAATACAAAACTCCGGAGACACTTGCGATTTCAGCAAGCTCTGTTTTCTTGGGTGGTGGCTTAAACCTCTCTGTTGCATTCACTTTGCCTTCACTGCACAACACAATTCTTGCAGCCTCTTTTTGGAAGGCAAAATGACCTATGTTCTAATCGTGCTTTGTAGCAGACAAGTTGTATGAAAATGTAGTAATTACATATTTCCACTCTTACAAAAACTTCAAAGTAAATGCTGCAGATTATACAAACAAATCCTAAGACTTTTTTTTTTTTTTTTTTTTTTTTGGGGGGGGGGTTCTATATACATAAATATTTTAACGTGCATTCAAACTTGAATCATTCAGAAACATCAGGAAGGCACTAGTTGTAGAACAGTTGTCCTAAGAGCTCTGACTGTTGTTTCTTTGTTATTGATCATATTCTTTTATTTCCGAGGATAATGGAATAAACATGATTAACAATGGGTAGTAGCCTAAACCTCAGGGGGTGGGGGGGGAGGGGGGCTGGATAGCTCATGGTCAGAGGACTTGCTTTCCCCAAGCTAAGGTTAACCAGCATGAAGACTGGTTACCAAGTGAATGGGTAGTCGTTTGCCCGCCTTAGCTTCTGTACAGTTCCCCAGTCCACCCTGCTGTAAATGGGTACCTGCCCTCTCTAGGGTCAGGGGAGGTAGTAAGCAGCGAGGGAGAGGAGATGGAAGCCGGCCTCTTTTCATTTTAGTGACATAAAAAGATGAATGATCAGATGATGGTTCACTGTTTGCAGTGCTGGTACACTTTCCTTTAGCAGAGGCAAACCTCAGTCAGGGCAACCTTTCTTTCTGCTCATCTGTCAGAAGCTGACACAGCAACAAGGAGGCTGCCACACTGAGGCCATGCACACATGAACCCTCCAAAAACAACATAGTGTTTTTACTGTCTGTCCGATCAGTATGAACCCGTGGTCTAGAGGTAACGCACCTGCCTAGAAAGCGAAAAGTCTGGGCTGCCATGGTTTGATCCTGTTGGACCCAAACGTGTCCCCATCTATAAGACCATGAGTGGTGGTATGCGCGCTAGTCTTTTGGAAGAGACGATAAACAGGTCCCGTGTGTTATACATTATTATTTAACGCACGTAAAAGAACTCCGGGAACAGAAGGATTGTCCTTGGCACAATGTTGTAGAAAAAAGCCACTCTGATAGGGAAACATACAGTTGAAGACAGGAAAAAAAAAAAAAAATAACGGGTGGCGCTGCACTTGTGGCGAAGCACTCTCCCTGGGAGAGCAGCCCAAAATTTACGCAGAGAAATCTGCTGTGACATAAAGTGGTATAAAATAAAAGATAAATCAAATTGATCAGTGGTCTAGAGGTAACGCACCTGCATAGAAAGCGAAAAGTCTGGACTGGAAGTGTGCCATGGTTGATCCCTGTGTGGACCCGAAACTTTTCCCTCCTCCATTTAACCATGAATGGTTGTTGGTCTGGGTGCTAGTCTTTTGTGAGCATAAACCGAGATACCGTGTACAAGACTCATTTTAGTGCATGTAAAAGAACTCACGGCAGCAAGAGAGTTATCCCTGAAAAAATATTCTGTAGAAAAAAGTCACTTTGAAAGAGAAGCAAATATATATGTAGACAGGGAAAAGAACAAAATTATGGGTGGCGCTCCTCTTGGGCGACGCAATTTCCTTAGGGAGGCAGCCCAAATGTTTTTGTTTGTTTGGTGTGGAGAGGTGCGGGGGGGGGGGGGGGTTCTTATTTCGTCTGATGTGAAACATTTTAACCATTTTTGAAAACACTAATTTCTTGGTAAATTATTCACATTCACTTTTCTGGCCAAGGTGTGTGTGTGTGTGTGTGTGTGTGTGTGTGTGTGTGTGTGTGTGTGTGTGTGTGTGTGTGTGTGTGTGTGTGTGTGGGTGTGTTGTGTGGTGTGGGGTGTGTGTGTGTGTGTGTGTGTGTGTGTTGTGTGTGTGTGTGTGTGTGGTGTGTGTGTGTGTGCGCGCGCGCGCGTGTGTGGTGCTCGCAGGTTCTCATGTTTTGGGGCGTTTTTTTTACAGTTGTCAAGTTAGGCCCTATGTCAGCTGTGTGTATGTGTACCCACTGATTCATGCAATGCTGTGGGGTGATATTTCTACATTTTCATAGTCTTTGGGCTTTGAAAATGTGAAATACACTCGCCTGTAAGCCTGGTTTTGCTGTTTTCTCCTGTCTGTCTCTGTCTGTTATGTACTGTGTCTGTATTTGTAGATGTGTGTCCTTATGTCTCTTGTATTCTATTGCATTACATACCACTGTAAGTCACGGCGGTGCTCTCTATGTGAAATTCGGGCTGTTCTCTCTGGGGAGAGTGTGTCGCCACAAGAAGAGTGCCACCCATTTTTTTTTCTGTTTCCTGCTTGCAACTGTATTATTTTCCTTATCAGAGTGGCTTTTATCTACAAATTTTGCCAGGGACGACTCTCTTGTTGCGTGGGTTATTTTACATGCGCTAAATAATTATGTATAATGCACAAGATCTTAGTATATCATCTCATCCGAAAGACTAGCACCCAGACCACCACTCACGGTCTAGCAGATGGAGAAAAAGTTTCTGGCTAAACGGGAATCAAACTGCTACACACGTCGATCCCAGACTTGTTGCTTTTTTGGCAGGTGCATTTACCTCTAGACCACAGATCCACCTGTTGCTGTTTGTTTGTCATTATAGGTATGTAAACAGTTTCGGTTTTATCTAATCATGAATGTCTCTGATTGTTGGTAGGAAAACTGTATAGCTTTGATTTTTTTGCGTCTAATTTGTGACTTGGTCTGAAAATCGTATAGCTTTAGATTTCTCCTTTCGTGAATATCTGTGATTGTTGGCGGTAAATCCTTTAGGTCTGGTCTTCCTCTAGTCCCTGCAAGTCTGAGATGGTGGTCTGTAGATTGTACGGATTTGTTGATCTCTGTGATGGAATGTCTGACTGTTGACCTGTGAATTACATAGCTTTGGTCTTCTCTGTCCTGATATGTCTATGATTGTGGGATCAAATTGTATAGCTGTGTTCATCTCTATCCCTGAGTGTCACCAGTTCTATCCCCATCTCCCATCTCCCATGGGTTGATGATATAACGAACTTATAACAATGTCACGTTTGTATAGTCATCACAAATACTGAGGTTGTTCTTTTTTTTTTGAAAAGATGTTGTTGCGGCGAACTGCTACTGGATGAATTTGTTGCCTAATGCCCCATTCATGGATCCGTAGGTAGCAGTTTCATCCAGTGGCTGACAACTCTTATTTCACAGTGTTCTGTCTGTTCTGGCCTCCCTTATCAGTAGCCAAGGCCACACTCCAGCTTTAGCTTTTTTGTTTATTGTCTTCAGTATTTTTTTTGGCTATTCTCTTTTTCTTTATTTTCTGCCATGGGCTTTTGTGACACTCCTGTCCTGCTGTTTCATCCTGTTCGTTTCATTCTTCCCGCTACAGCCACACCCAGATTTGTTATGCTGCACCATTAGGGTTGGAAGTCCACAAGGACCCCATCAATATCAGGCAGTCATTGAGTCACCAGCCAGAGGAGCCCTGCACTGCGGCTGGGTCGCTGTGGTGGTGTTCAGTGGTGCCTATTCTGAGCTAACATACACAAGAGACCACCTACTAGGCCTCCTACCAAAGAAAGTATCAGTTCAGTCGCGGAGCCAGACTGAGTGAGTCACCCACCCGAGGTGGCAACCACCACAATGTCACTTCAATGACCATCCCCTGTGAACCCCCAACCCGAAAGGTTTTGACACAAACTCACCACAGGCACAGAGGTGAATAGGGAAACAGAAGCTGAGGCCACCAGGAGACCTGAGGAGCGGGGGCCATCGAATCAGAGGCAATTTCTTTTATTGCATGATGATTAATGATAATGCAGATGATGTAATGATTATGTAATGGAAATTGCATCTGCTTTGAGATTAGTTGACAGCAGTGTGCTGTATGTCTAAAATCTTAATATATCCCGGCATCAACGGCTTGAGAGACACAGACACCTGCAGTGTTGGTCATGTAATTTGAGCAAAACTCTCAAACTCACATCCATTAAGTGGATAAAGCTTGACTGTGTTGTCCCAGTATTTCCAGTGAGCCCACAGCACACCCAATAATTATGAGTAGGAGCTGGTTACAGTCTAAACATATCCTTTTGACTCTTAGTGGGTTCAAACCAGGACCTGCCAGTTTATAACCCAGGGAGCTAACCACTGCATCATGGTGGCTAGTCCTAAGTAAAACATGTGTCTATAAAGAAACTGCATTCACATAAATAATTATACTGAACACTAAGTGCACGTTTACAGTTTATAGAACATCTGAACAAAGAGACATTTAGATGTTAGATCATTTGGCAGCCTGCAAGCATGTATTTACTATTCTGACACTACTATTGAGACACTACACCCCCTAGTGGCCTACAGATTGAAAACCCTCTTTCTACCTATCACCCTCTAATTCAGAAAACAAAAACCGAACACAAAGCTAATATTTAAAACATTCATTACACTACAATCCAGCATTCACTCAGACATAAAACAAAATTCACTTCCATACCACTACAAACTCAATCTATAAGCATCACCTTGTATCCAATGATAATAAAACTGTTCAACATATCTTTACAACACTGCCTAACTCAAAACCTACGTGTAAACATCAACACACTCACAATATTCAGATTTCTGCATTTCAAATTCCATGTCCCAATACTTCGTTGTCTCAGAGGCAGATAAATTCACACAGTCTTGTGTTCTCAATAAAACTTCTTAGTTCAATCTGCAACCCATACTGACCAAAAAATTAAAAATACTGGTACAACGAGGAAAGTAATTCATCTATTTCTAGCCATGATGATGATGATGATGATGATGATATATCTGCGTGTGTTCGCACACGGGGCCTCGGTTTACAGTCTCAGCCGAAGGACTTTTGGGGAGAGTGGAGTGAGCACTGATGTTAACTCCAGGAGAAAAATCTCCTCGACCGGAATCGAACCCGGGTCGTGAAATTGCCAGCGCAATATTCTGACCACTAGGCTATCCGTCCCCTCAGGAGAGGGGAGAGAGAGAGAGAGAGAGAGAGAGAGAGAGAGGAGAGAGGAGAGAGAGAGAGAGAGAGAGAGAGAGAGAGAAGACAGACAGACAGACAGACAGACAGACAGACAGACAGACAGACAGACAGACAGACAGACAGAAGACAGAGACAGAGACAGAGACAGAGACAGACAGACAGACAGACAGGACAGACAAAGAAACAGACAGACAGACAGACAGACAGGCAGACAGACAGACAGACAGACAGACAGACAGACAGAGACAGAGTTTTTATTTATTTATCTATTCATTATTGTTTATTTCTTTTTTGTGTATTTATTTGTCTGTTTCTTTCTTTCTTTACTTATCTATCTTTCACTTCGAGGATGTGCATGTGTTTACATCTAGTCCCCGTGCGTATGCGCTTTCGCAACATTTGTCATCCGTTCCCTCCAGCACACCATGCTTACTCTTGCCAAGAGAGAGATAGATAGATAGATAGAGAGAGAGAGAGAGAGAGAGAGAGAGAGAGAGAGAGAGAGAGAGAGAGAGAGAGAGAGAGAGAGAGAGAGGAGAGAGAGAGAGAGAGAGAGAGAGAGAGGACACACACACATACACACATGCACGCACGCACACACATACACACACGTACACACGTATACACACACACACCACACACACACACACACACACACACACACACACACACACACACACACACACACTGACCCAGGTTGCAAAGAAAAACACCAAAGACATCAAAAGTTCTCACTACGGTAGAAAATTTATTCTGTGAAATTCAAAAACATAAAAATTCGTATAAAACAAATACACTTTTTCTAAACAACAAGCAATCTTATTGCAACATACGTTCTTCATTTTAAAAAAACAAAACAAAAAACAAACAAAAAAACACAGACCATTCGATGTGATTCGAGAAAAAGACATCTCCCCACACACTTTCCACACCACTGTACAAATTAGAATTTTC
Source organism: Stramonita haemastoma (assembly GCA_030674155.1). Taxonomy (NCBI): domain Eukaryota; kingdom Metazoa; phylum Mollusca; class Gastropoda; order Neogastropoda; family Muricidae; genus Stramonita; species Stramonita haemastoma. The sequence goes on from CM060343.1 coordinate 30,483,913, forward strand.
ATTTTTTCTTGATTTCACAAAACCTTAGAGAGAGAGAGAGAGAGAGAGAGAGAGAGAGAGAGAGAGAGAGAGAGAGGAGAGAGAGAGAGAGAGAGAGAGAGAGAGAGAGACCAGACACAGAGAGAGACAGAGACAGAGAGAGACAGAGACAGAGACAGAGTACATGGGCACATTTTACTAACTAAAAAAAAAAAATAGAATTACTCTTTCACAAGATAAGTTCGATGTGTTGGTGTAAAATCTGCCATCAGTCTTCCAGCAGAAGATCAATACACAGATCTGCCACCAACATCATCTAAAGTCATTTCACAGAATATTAATACCAATCACAGCACAATTTTTCTTTTTCATTTTCAAATGTAATGTGATTTTTAAAAAATAAAGCAAAAAACACCACTCCAGCACACCTTCAACACCATCATACAACATAGATTTTTCTTGTCATTTCACAATTGATTTTATTAGTCTTTTAAAAAAGGAAAAAGAAAAACAAACCACACACGCTTATTTATGCATTACTATACATAAAATCATTAAAATAACGATGGCAATCACAGCACAAGCTTTCTGTCTGTTTTCATATTTAAAGTGATTTAAAGAGAGAATTTCCTACACTTTTATGCACCATGCATTTTCTTATTAATTCACATTTTTATCTCGTTCCTTAAAAAAAGCCACAGGGGCACATTTACCCCAATACTACACTTAACATACACTATTAGTTTTTCACATTCATTTTTTGTAAGATGTGTTAGTGTAAAATCTGCCATCAGTCTTCCAGCAGAAGATCAATACACAGATCTGCCACCAACATCATCTGAAATTATTTCACAGGATATCAAAGCCAATCACTGCACAAGCTATCTTTTTATTTTCAAATTTGGTTTGATTTTTTTTTTTTAAATTGAAATATAAAAAAAAAACCTCTCGAGCACACTCTCAACACTATTACCCAACATTTTACATTTTTCTTGTCATTTCACAAGTGATCAATATTTTTAAAAAATCAGACAGAAGAAAAAAATTAAGGCACATTTTATCCAATACTGCATTAAAATCATTAAAATATTAAAGCCAATCCCAACACAAGCAATTTTATTTTTGCATTTGATGTGTCTAAAAAAATAAATAAATAAAAAGGAAACCTCTCCACTGCATGTTCTACACTCTTATACAACGTACATTTCCTTGAAAATTCCCATTTGATCTCATTACTTACTTAAAACAAAAAGAAACACCAATCACACAGGCACATTTTATCCCACACTACACTTAAAATCATATACCAGTAGTCTTTTACATACATTTTTATAAGATGTGTTAGTGTAAAATATGCCATCAATCTTCCAGCAGAAGATCAATACACAGATCTGCCACCAAAAAAAAAAGGAACACAAACAAAAGAAAACAAAACAAAAATACCTAGCAGTCACACTTTACATATATACATACCAATAGCAATCACGGCAAAGCTTTCTTTTTGTTTTCATATTTGATGCGATTTTTTTAAAGGATAAAAAACCCTCATTCCCCCCCCCCCCCCCCCACCCCACCCCGAAAAAAAGGAAAAATGTCAAACTTTTACTCACTGCTATACTTTAAATCATATACCAGTAGTCTTTCACACACATTTTTTTTTGTAAGATGTGTTGGTGTAAAATCTGCCATCAATCTCCCAGCAGAAGATCAATACACAGATCTGCCACCAAGATCATCTGGAGTCATTTCACAAAATATTAATGCCAATCACAGCACCAGCTTTCTTTTTGTTTTCAAGTTTGATATGATTTAAAAACCAATAAAAAAAACCCTCTCAGGAACACTTTTTACACTATTATACCACATACATTTTTCTTGTCAATTTTCATTTGATCTCACTTAACACCCCCCCCCCCACACACACACACATGCTACATGGATACTACATACATAATACAACATACATACATACATACATACATACATACATACATACATACATTATACATACATACATACATACATACATTATACATACATACATACATACATACATACATACATACATACATACATACATACATACATACATACATACATACATACATACATACATAACATAGAATGTCAATGTCAATCACAGGACAAGCTTTTTAAAAAATCTTCATAATGGAGGTGATTTCAATGAAAATTAAAAAACAAAAACTTCACCATACACCTTTTCTACACTAAAACACAAACTATTCCAATTGTTTTGGCAATTTACATAACTTTTATTGCATAAGCCCCCCCTAAAAAAACCAAACAACAACAACAACAAAACAAAACAAAACAAAAGCAAAACTTAAAAGAAAACTTTTCCCACTGCTGTTTTTATAATCATACACCAGTAGTCTTTCACATACATTTCTCCTAAGATATGTTGGTGTAAAATCTGCCATCAATCTTCCAGAAAATGATTAATACACAGATCTACCACCAACATCATCTTAAGTCATTTCACAGAATATTGATGCCAATCACAGCACAATCTTTCTTTGTGTTTTCACATTCCATGTGATTTTTAGAAGAACCGAAAAAGGAAAAAAAACTTGGGGCACACTATCAAAACTTTTATACAAAATGCTACACTTTTTTACAATTCATATTTCCTCTCTTTATTTAACAAACAAACAAACAAGCAACACACACACACACACACACACACACACACACACACACACACACACACACACACACACACACACGCACGCACACGCACACGCACACACATTTTCTTAACTACTACACTTTAAAAATATGCCATTAGTCTTTCAAATACATTTTTTCTAAAGTGTGTTGGTGTAAAATCTGCCATCAATCTTCAAGCAGAAGACCAATACACAGATCTGCCACCAACATTATCTAAAGTCATTTCTCAGAATATCAATGCCAGTCACAGCACAAGCTTTCTTTTTGTTTTCACATTTGATATCAATTTCTTTTGAAAGCAAAATAAAATCCCTTACTTTCCTTACATGCTGTTTACAACACTTTATAAACTGTTACATTTTTGTTGCCAATTTACAGTAATTTTCATCTGACTACAAAAAAACAGAAAAAAACAGTCACTCTCTACCCACTGCTACACTTTATATCATTTTGTTTTCAATTTGATGTGATTAAAGAAAAGAATTAAAAAGCACAAATTTCCCTCTTTCATTATTCAAATATTCACAACTACATTTTTATTCTCAATTTATATTACTTTTGATCTCGTTACCAAAAGAGAAAAGAGAAAAACCTCACACTTTATCCAATTTGTTAAAATCATATACCATTACTTTCACATACATTTTTTTAAAAAAGTGTTGATGAAAAATCTGTCATCAATCTTCCAGCAGAAGATCAATACACAGACCTGCCACCGACACCATTTAAAGAAATTTCACAGAATATCAATGCCAGTCACAGCACTAGCTTTCTTTTCGTTTTCATGTTTGATGCCATTAAAAAAACGATAACAAAAAACCTCTTGAGGCACACTTTCAACACTATCATACAACAAGGTACATTTGGGGGGGAAGCAATTCATATTTGATTTCATTATTTAACACACACACACACACACACCCCACACACACACACACAACACACACACACACACACACACACACACAGGCACATAGTCTTAACTGCTGTACTGATAATCATATACCAGTAGATTTTCACACACATATTTCCTAAAGTGTGTTGGTGTAAAATCTGCCATCAATCTTCCAGCAGAAGGCCAATACACAGATCTGCCACCAACATCATCTAAAGTTATTTCACAGAATATTAATACAATCACAGCACACGCTTTCTTATTGTTTTCAATTTCTGAACTGATTTAAAAATGAATCAATTAAAAAAAGAAAACCTCAGGCACACTTCCTACACTATTATACAACATCCTACTTTTTTCTTGACAATTTTCATTGCATCTCATAATTTTAAAAAAAACACCAAAGACAAAAATAAACTCCACAAAGCCATGTTTTAACAAAGACTATGCACAAAACCATTCCAATTTCAATGCCAGACTCTGCATAAACTTTCTTTTTGTTTTCACATTTCATGTGATTTACAACAAAATTAAAAGAAAGCAGAAAAAGAACAAATCATCTCCCCGACTCATTTTAAACACCATTACACAACAAGCTATATAATCCTTTGTTGTTTACATTTCGTCGCTTTTTATCAAAAAAGATTTTTAAAAGACAAAACACTTATCCAATACAATGCATAAAATGACTAGAGTAGGACTGTCAATCACAGCACAAGCTTTCTTTTTGTTTCCAAATTTCAAGTGTATTTAAAAGAAAATGTAAAAGAGAACCCTCTCCATACACACTTTTTAGAACATTATACAAACGATTACATTTTTCATGCCAATCTACATCATATTAGATAACTGTTTTTGTAAATCACACTTTACCCACTGCTATACTTAAAACCATAAACCAGTAAATAGTCTTTGACATACAATTTTCAGAAGTTGTGTTGGTGTAAAATATGCCATCAATCTTACAGCAGAAGATGAATACACAGATCTGCCACCAACATCATCTAAAGTTATTTTACAGAATATTAATGCCAATCAGAGCACTATTTTTCTTTTTGTTTTAAAAAAGTTATTGACTAGAATTAAATAATTTAAAGAATTCAAAAAGAAATACCTTCTAAGTTCACTTTCTACAACATGTTACATTTTTCTTCTCATTTCACAGTTACCATTATTTGAAAAAAAATCAGGCAAGATATTCACTACTATACTTACAATCACATACTGTTACTCTTTCATCTATATTTTTTGTAAGATGTGTTGGTGTAAAATCTGCCATCAACCTTCCAGCAGAAGATCAATACACAGATCTACCACCAACTCATCTAAATTAATTTCACAGAATAAAAAAGCCAATCAGAGCACAAGCTTTCTTTTTGTTTTCAAATTGGATGTTATTTTTAAAAAAGAAAAAATAAACCTCCTACGGTACACTTTCAACACTAATATACAACATATCTTATTTTTTACACTATTTTTTATCTGATCTCATTATCTAAACATACCACACACACACACACACACACACATACACAAACACACACACAAACACACACAAACACACACACACACACACACACACACACACACACACACACACAACACACACACACACACACACACACACACACTCGCGCGCGCGCGCGCGCAGGCACATTTTCTTCAACACTATACTTAAAATCATATACCATTAGTCTTTCACGTAAATTTTCATAAGATGTGTTGGTGTAAAATCTGCCATCAATCTTCCAGCAGAAGATGAATACACAGATCTGCCACCAACATCATCTAAAGTCATTTCACAGAATAATAATGCCAATCACAGCACAAGTTTTCCTTTTGTTTTAACATTTGATTTTTTTTAAGAAAACAAAAATCCCTCACTTTCCTTACTTTTCACAACATTATGGAAACTGTTACAGTTTTTCTTGTCAGTTCACATCAACTTTGATCTCACTATAAAAAAATAAGGAAACAGACACACTTTACCCACTGCTATATTCAAAATCATACTCCAGTTGTCGTTCACAAACATTTTTTTCTGAAGGTTGTGTTGGTGTAAAATCTGCCATCAATCTTCCAACAAAAGATCAATACACAGATCTGCCACTAGCATGGCGATCACATGACGAACTTCGTTATTCCTTTCACAAAAAATCCTTACAAAAAATTTTGAAAGAAGAAAAGGCCCCTTCTCTCCACATAATGTCCACACCATTACACCACCACCATGTTTCTCCCCCATCTTCATTTGATCGATTTAAGATTTAAACAAAAAATCTTGCAGGGGGGTATTCATATTTTATCTCATTATTGCACACACACACACACACACACACACACACACACACACACACACACACACACACACACACACACACACATACACACACAAATGCGCACACACACAAGCACAGACACACATGCGCACACATGGACACACACACACACACACGCACACACACAAAGTGCACACACACACACACACACGCTCACGCAACTTTCAACACTATTATACGACATGCTACATTTTGGGGGGACTGCTAATATTTCACCTAAATATTAAACACACTCACGCACGCACGCACGCACGCACGCACGCACGCACGCACACGCACACACACACACACACACACACACATTTTCTTAACTACTACACTATACTTGATAATAATAGACCAATTGCTTTATACATACTTTTTTGTAAGATGTGTTGGTGTAAAATCTGCCATTAATCTACCAGCAGAAAATTAATACTCAGATCTGCCACCAACATCATTTAAAGTCATTTTTAGCAGAATATGGAAGCAAATTACAGCACCAGCTTAAAAAAAAATTCAGAGTTGATGTGATTTTTAGGAAAGCCAAAACAAATAATCAAAAACCATCTCCTTACACTTTTCATTTTATCATGCACACTTTTTACAGCATTTTATAAACTATTACACTTTTCTTGCCAATTTACATTCGTGTTTATCTCATTACTAAAATAAAAAAAATATTTTAAAAAAGCAAAAGAGCCAGTCACACTTTACCCACTGCTACACTTAAAATCATATATCATCAGTCTTCCACATACTATTTTCGTTAAGTTGTGTTGGTGTAAAATCTGCCATCAATCTTCCAGAAGAAGATCAATACACAGATCTGCCACAAACAAGGCAATCATATGACAATTTGTTATTCATTTTACATTTAAGGTGATTATTTTAATAGGAAAAAAAAGAAAAGACCCTTTCTCCCCACAAACTCTCTACACCATTATGCAACTTAAAGTTTTCTCCACTATCTTCATTTCATTCAATTAAACAAATATGCCATACCATAAATCTTCCAGCAAAAGATCAATACACAGATCTACCTTCAACATAGCCATCACATGACAATTTTTGTTGTCCTTTCACATTTGAATGTGATTGCAAAAATAAATAAACAAATAAAACCTTTCCCAACACACTGTCCACATAATTACGCAGCTTATATTTTTCTCCCGAATATTGATTTGATACGATTAAAAAAAATTAATTAAAGGAAATCAAAACCCTCACAGACACTTTTTACACACCATAAGATATACAAAAGTGAAAATGTGTTGGTGTAAAATCTGCCATCAATCTTCCAGCAGAAGATCAATACACAGATCTGCCACCAACATTAAGTCATTTTACAAAATATCAATGACAATCACAGCACAAACATTCCTTTTGTTTCCACATTAACAAATTATTGATTTGGAAAAAAAAGAAAAAAGAAAACCCCTCCCTCACTTTCCACACCATTATACAACATGCTACTTTTTTTGGTCAATTCACATTTGACATTTCAAAAAGACAAAACACAAAAAACACATTATTCAATACTATATTTAAAATCATATACCATTACTCTTTCGTATATACATTTTTCTAAGGTGGGTAGGTGTAAAATCTGCCATCAATCTTCCACAAGAAGATCAATACACAGATCTGCCACAAAAATGGCAACCATATAACCATCTTTGTTATTTCATTTTAGATTTAAGGTGATTATTTTGATAAGAAAAAAGACCCCTTCTTGCTACACACTGTCTATACCATTATGCAACCTACTGTCTTCTCCCCAATCTTCATTTCATTCAATTAAAAAAAATACCACACCATCAATTTTTCAGCAGAAGATCAATACACAGATCTGCCACCAACATAGCCATCACATGACAATCTTTGTTGTTCCTTTCACATTTAATGTGATTTCAAAAAATAAAAATTAATAAGTAAATGAAACCTTTCCCAACACACTGTCCAAGCAATTACACAGCCTATAGTTTTTCTCCTCAATCATTTGATTTTTTCTTTTAAATGAAAGAAAACCCTGGCAGGCAGAAATCATAAGACATACAAAGTGAAGATGTGTAGGTGTAAAATCTGCCAGCAATCTTCCAGCAGATGATCAATACACAGATATGCCACCAACATCATCTAAAGTCATTTCACAAAATACCAGTGCCAATCACAGCACAGACGTTCTTTTTCTTTCTACAATTAAAAAAAATATATTGATTTGACTAAAAATTAAGTGTTTTTTTTTAAAAGAAAAAACAAATAAAGAAAACCCCTCCCCTCCTCTTTCTACACCATTATACAACATACTACATTTTTTATCAATTCACATCTGACATTATTTTTAAAAGACAAAACACAAAAAACATAGGCACGTTGTTCACTACTATATTTTAAATAATATATCATTACTTTTTCATAAACATTTTTGTAAGATGGTGTAAAATGTGCCATCAATCTTCCAGCAGAAGATCAATACACAGATCTGTGCTGCCACCAACATCATCTACAGTTATTTCACAGAGTATCGATGCAGCACAAGATTTCTTTTTGTTTTCATATTTGATGTAATTTTTTTTTAATGAAAAAAGTCTCCTTGGGCACAAGTTTAAAACTACTATACAACATGCTACCTTGTTTTTGGAAATTCATATCTAATCTCATTATTTAACACACACACACACACACACACACACACACACACACACACACACACACACACCTCACTCACTCACTCACACTCACTCACTCACTCTTATTCGCTCACTCGCACACACACACACACACACACACACACACACACACACACACACACACACATGCGCTCACACACTCGCATGCTCACACACACACACACACACAAAACACACACACACACATGCCCCCCACACTCACACACACAACACACACACACACACACACACACACACACACACACACACACACACACACAGGCACATTTTCTTAACTACTATACTTAAAATCATATACCAATATTCTCATACATGTATTTTTGTAAGATATTTTGGTGTAAAATCTACCATCAATCTTCTAGCAGAAGATCAATACACAGATCTGCCACAAACATCATTTAAAGGAATTTCATAGAATATGAAAACAAATAACTGCACCAACTTTTAAAACAAAAACTGAAAAATCAGAGTTGATGTATTTTTTTAGGAAAGCTAATTATTTTTAAAACCCTCTTTTTGCAGTCTTTTCACATCATACACACTTTTCACAACATTATACAAACTATTACATTTACCTTGCCAATTCACATTGATATCCATCCGATTTTTTAAAAAACCAAAATGCAAAACAAAAAATGGTCACACTTGACCCAATGCTATACTTAAAATTATATACCATTATTCTTTCATATTCTATTTTCATAAATTGTGTTGGTGTAAAATCTGCCATTAATCTTCCAAAAGAAGATCAATACACAGATTTGCCATCAACATGGCAATCACATGACAATTGTTATTCATTTCACATTTAATGGGGTTTTTTTAATTAAAAAAGAAAAAAGCAAAGACACCTTCTCCCCACACACTGTCCACATCATTATACAGCCTGTATTTTTCTTCCCAATCTCCATTTGATTCCTTTTTTAAAAAAATGGCAGGAACACTTTACACACCATAAGACATACAAAGTGAAGATGTGTTGATGTAAAATCTGCTATCAGTCTTCCAGCAGAAGATCAATATAGAGATCTGCCACCAACATCATGTAAAGTCATTTTACAAAACACTAATGCCAATCACAGCACAGACATTCTTTATGTTTCCACAATAAGAAACTATTGATTTGGATAAAAAGGAAAAAAAAGTCAAAAAAAAGGTAAACCCCTCCCATCACTTTCTACACCATTATACAGCATGCTACATTTTATCTTGTCAATTCACATTTGACAAAAAATACAAAAACACAGGCACATTATTCATTAAAATATTTAAAACATATACCATTAGTCTTTCAAATACATTTTTTCTAAGGTGTGTTGGTGTAAAATCTGCCATCAATCTTCCAACAGAAGATCAATACACAGATCTGCCACCAACATCATCTAAAGTCATTTCAGGGAATATTAATGCCAATCAGAGCAAAAGCTTTGATTTTATTTTCACATTTAATGTTTGTTTGTTTTTTAATGAAAAAAACTCCTTGGGCACAAGTTCAACTCTACTATACAACATGCTACCTTGTTTTGGGAAATTAATTTTTAATCTCATTATTTAACACACACACACACGCACGCACGCACGCACGCACGTGCACGCACGCACGCACGTGCACGCACAGGCCCATTCCCCCCCCCACTCCCCTCCCCCCCACACACACACACTTTCTTAACTACTTTACTTAAAATCATATACCAATATTCTCATACATCTATTTTTTGTAAGATGTGTTGGTGTAAAATCTGCCATCAATCTTACAGCAGAAGAACAATACACAGATCTGCCACCAACATCATCTTTAGTCATTTCACAGAATATGAAAGCAAGTTATAGCATCAGCTTTTTAAAAAAGAAATTCACAGTTGATGTAATTTTATAGGAAAGCACAGAAAAAAATCAAAAACCCTCTCCTAACACACTTTTTACATCAAACACACTTTTCACAAGATGTCTATAAACAATTACATGTATCCTGCCAATTTACAGTAGTTTTTATCTCATCACTAAAATCAAAAAAGCAAAAAAGAAACCTGGTCCCACTGTACTCACTGCTAATCTTAAAATTGTATACTATAATTCTTTCATATTCTGTGTTGGTGTAAAATCTGCCACCGATCTTCCAGCAGAAGCTCAATACACAGATCTGCCACCAACATGGTAACCATATGACAATCTTCCTTATACATTTCTCATTTTATGTATTTTTTTATTAACAGAAAAAAAAGAAAAGACCCCTTCTCCCCACACACCCTCTACACCATTATGCAACCTATAGTTTTCTCCCCAGTCTGTATTTGATTCGATAAAATAAATATAGACCACTTTACATGAAAAAGACGCACAGCACAGAGATGTGTTGGTGTAAAATCTGCCATCAATCTTCCAGCAGAATATCAATACACAGATTTGCCACCAACATGGCAATCACATGAAGATCTTTGTTTATCCCTTCGCATTTAATGGGTTGTTTTTTCTTAACTAAAAAAAAGAAAGAAAGAAAAGACCCCTTCTCCCCACACACTGTCTACATCATTATACAGCCTATATTTTTTGTTCCCAATCTTTATTTGATTCCATTAAAAAAAATCAAAACCCTTGCAGGGACACTTTATACACCAAAAATCATATAGCATGAAGTTGTGTTGGTATAAATCTGCCATCAATCGTCCAGCAGAAGATCGATTCACAGATCTGCCACCAGCATCGTCTAAAGTGATTTCACAGAATAGTTGTGGCAATCACAGCACCAGCAGTCCTTTCGTTTTTACATTTGATTTGATTAAGGAAGAAAAGTAAAAAATATATATATATATAAAAATGAAAACCTCTTTGGGCACAATTTCAACCCGTCATACAAAATACTACATTTTTATGTAATTTCACATTTGATCTCATTAGCTAAAAATAAACAAAACAAGAAAACAGGCACGTTTTATCCAATACTATACATAACATACATAAGCCTTTTTGTTTTCACATTTGATGTGATTAAAAAAAAAGAAGAAAGAAATAAAATGAACATCTCTCCCTGCGCTTTTTCTACACTATTATGCAACATATATTTTTCTTGTAAATTCACATTTGATCTCACTATTTTAAAAAAAAAGCCACACAGGCACATTTCATCTAATACTACACCTATTATCATATACCATTGATCTTTCACATACAGTTTTTGTAAGGCATGTTGATGTAAAATCTGCCATCAATCTTCCAGCAGAAGATCAATACACAGATCTGCCACCAACATCATCTAAAGTTAGTTTACAAAATATCCATGCCAATCACAGAACAAGCTTTCCTTTTGTTTTCACGTTTGATGCGATTTCTAAAAAATTCAAAATTTGAAATAAAAATAATAAACCTCTCCTGGCACACTTTATACAGTTTTATACAACATTCTACATTTTCCTGTAAATTTCCATTTCATTTTTTTTTTATAGACAAAAAAACCACACAGGCACATTTTATCCAATACTGTATATACAATAATTAGAATGTCAATGGCAATCATAGCACAAGCATTCTTTTTATTTTCAAATTTGATGTAACTGAAAAAGAGTATTTAAAAAAAACACCTCTTCTTACCCACTTTCTACAACATTATAGAAACTATTACATTTTTCTTCCCAAAGTACTTTTTTAATCTAGTTACTAAAAAAAAAATAGTAAAAAAGGAAAAAGAAACAGTCACTCTTTACCCACTGCTACAATCAAAAACATATAGTCTTTTCACGTACAGTTTTCGTAAGATGTGTTGGTGTAAAATCTGCCATCAATCTTCCAGCAGAAGATCAATATACAGATCTGCCACCAACATGGCAATCACATAACAATCTTTTTATTCCTTTCTATTTGATGTGATTTAAAAGAAAATAAGAAAAAAATGGCCCCTTCTCCCAACGCACTGTCCACACGAATATAGTAAAGGTAAAGGTGTCCCATAACCTAGGCGGTCTAGGGAAGCGAAGCATCAGAGACCTCAGCATCTCTGATGCCAACATATTGAGGGCGGCGCCCATGTCCTCTCCCTCGCTGCTTTACCTTCCCTGACCCTAAAGAGTGTTGTCCCCAATCTTCATCATCTACATTCTTTTCACAGAATATCAATAGCAATGACAGCACAAGCTCTCTTTTTGTTTTCATGTTTGCTGTGATTTAAAAAAAAAGAAAACAAAACCTTTCCGGCACACTATAAACACTATTATACAGGGTACTACATTGTTTCTTGTTTCACATTTGATCTCATAATTTTAACAAAACCAAAAGCAAAAAGGAGGCACATTCTCTTCAATACTATACTTATAATCATATACTATTAGTCTTTCTCATGTATTTTACCCAAGATGTGTTGGTGTAAAATCTGCCATCAATCTTCCAGCAGAAGATCAATACACAGATCTGCCACCAACATCATTTAAAGTCACTTCACAGAATATCAATGCCAATCACAGCAAAGCTTTCTTTCTGTTTTTACATTTGATGTTACATATAAAAATAAACGAAAAAAAAAAGAAAACCTTTCCTGAAAAGAGAAAAAAAACAGGCACATTTTTATACAATACTACATTTAAAATATGTCACCATTAGTCTTTCACACATTTTAAAAAAATATATTATTTTATACCATTGTATGTCACAGCATATTTCTCTGCGTGAAATTCGGGCAGCTCTCCCCGGGGAGAGCACGTCGCCACAACTGCAGCGCCTACCCAGTATTTTTCTTTTTTCTCCTGTCTGCAACTGTATTTGTTTCCCTATCAGAGTGGCTTTTTCTACAGAAGTTGCCAGGGACAATCCCTTGTTGCCATGGGTTCTTTTACGTGCGCCAAATAAAGATGTGTAAAACACGGGACCTATATTTATGTCTCATCCAAAGATTCGCGCCCAGACCACCACTCAAATCTAATGGATGGGGGTGGGGAGTTTTAGGCCCAAACACATTTTTCTAACTACTATACTTGAATTCATATACCATTAGTTTTCAAATAAGATGTGTTGATGTAAAATCTGCCATCAATCTTCCAGCAAAAGATCAATGTCAGATCTGCCACCAACAGAAACAAATTCAATACATTTTTCTTGTTGATCTACATGTTCATGAAA
>CM060343.1:30502591-30507591 GCA_030674155.1 Stramonita haemastoma
TCGTCACGTCCTGGTAACTGACATATGGTGCCGGATGGCGTGTCTGGTCTTTGGCACTCGACTCCAGTCCTGGAGCTCCTGAAAGAAGTTAAGAAGTCATCAGTGAGCACTATTCCCTAAAATTTACTTTTAATTTATTTTATTTATTTTTTTTATTGAATCTTCGATAAGTCAGTTTTAAAATGATTGAGAAGTTGTAAGTGGTTACCTGCACTTGTTTTCCTCCACTACTTTTTCCTCAAGTCGTCAGTACAGGGGAAAATGTTCACAGCTCTGTTAGCTTAAACCCAATTTCATCTTATCCCTTAAACAACAGATTAACATGAGAAAGACGTGTCACATTTCTTATTAATTTTTGATTTACTAGTTCAAATCTAAAAGGATTGCGTCTCGTCAATTTGAGGACAGAAATGCCTTCAGAAGTACTCTTTAGAAACGTATCATATTCCAGATTCCCTCCCGTTTGCTTACATTTGAAATAATAGCACTTTGAAAACAAAAACTCACATTCACCCAAAGATACACATTCTATCTTTAACTTTCCTGGCCCAATTTACAACAATGAAAACGTACCTTTCTTTAAACCCTAGCATTACCACTCTTCCACAAAGGACCCCAGTTCATCATGGCGGCCACTGCACATGGGATCCTTGTTCCAGTCCCACAGCCCCTGAAAGCAAGGCAGTCCCAATCAGTAACACTGAAAATTCTGTTTTTTTGACAAAAACTGACCTTGCTACTTTAAAGAGACTTAAGGATTATTATCTACAAAGTGTACCATACAGCCCAGTTACTTGAAAAACAGTGATGGACAGTAACAACACACCCGACAAAGAAAAACTCATGGACACAGGACTAACAAAGAGGTAAAAGACAGGACAGAAAAATGTGTCAGACGAATAAAGGTGAAACCTGAATCCTGTATTTAGAAAAACAAACTGATCAACTGTTGCTATACAGTTATTTATGTACCTATCTCCTATCTTTCCCTGCCTTCAGCAGTCCAAATACCCATCACCCTATCAGTGTGTGCGTATGTGTGTGCGAGAGAGAGGGGAGGAGAGGGAAGAGAGAGAGAGAGGAGAGAGAGAGAGAGAGAGAGAGGAGAGAGAGAGAGAGAGAGAGAGAGAGAGAGAGGAGAGAGAGAGAGAGAGAGAGAGAGAGAGAGAGAGAGAGAGAGAGAGAGATTTTTCCTTTGTTAAAGGCCTGACTGGTTGCATGTATACTAACAGCTTGCATGGAGGCGCTTTGATTTGTTTTACAAGACTTAGCACTATATAAATTCAATGTATCATTTTTTCCCCTGATCACATTATTATTCCAATCATTACTTACAGTGCAATGTCTTGATGGGGGAGAATTCTGCAGACGACAGCCCAACGTCAGAGGGAATTCCTATGTGGTCCACATGGCACAGCTCCGTTGCTATAGCGATGAGTCCGATGTGATCCACACGATGACTAACCAGGCCAGGACTCGTGTCGAACAAAGGGTGGGAAGGAAAAACAAAAACTGAAGGAAATGTTTGGAAAATGTGAGGGGACGCAGAGTCATACTCCCTCATAACCACTGTCCCAAAGCTGAGGACACACTCCCTCATAACCACTGTCCCAAAGCTGAGGACACACTCCCTCATAACCACCGTCCCAAAGATGAGGACACTCTCCCTCATAACCTCTGTCCCAAAGATGAGGACACACTCCCTCATAACCACTGTCCCAAAAGCCTTTGTAGGTGTCTGCATTTTTGAACACCAAGACATCACTGTCACCATGATTGCTCTTTTTCGACCTCTTGCACTGTTTTGTCACTACTTTGAAATTTGATTTTAGTCTTTTTTTGTGGCCAGTTTTTTTTTAACTCATTTTATTTCTCTACTGCTATGCTAGTTTTTGGTTTTATTTCCTATTTTACCATGTTTGGCAGAAAGTTTTACTTTTTTAAATAGGTTTTTTTAAGTTTTACAATTTTATATAATTTATTTTAGTCTGTCCTATTCTATTCTTTTTAATTATCTATCTTTTAGCAAGGGATCGGAGATGCAATCAGAAATGTGGTGCCCTGTGATCATTCAAAGGCAACTGCCAGTTCAGTTCAATGGCAAAAACATTGTCTGACAAAGAACTTCGCTGACAAAATCTGCACGGGTGGGACCCATGAGCGCTGAGAACTTCGGGGGATAGCAGAATATCCCCATTCTGAAAACTTAGGGATAGCAGAATATCCCCATTCAAAGCACTTTGGGGATAGCAGAATATCCCCATTACAAAGAACCTTCGGGAAAGCAGAATACCATCCCTCAAACCTATCTGAAAACTGAGGTCGAACATTTTCATGATTAAAAGGCCATGGACACAAAGCTCTATAAAGGCTTTGTTGAAACATTTCCTTCCTCCATTCCCTACCTTCTATCCAACACAGGCCCAACCCAGCCAAAAACCAATGTGGATCACAACATGAAGTTTGTGGCGAGAAGATACGAGGTTGCTGGAAATTTCTGATAACAAAAAAGAAACAAAAAGTAAAAATTATTATTGTAATGTAAAGAAGGGTAAGAGAAAGCTGTGTGTGTGTGTGTGTGTGTGTGTGTGTGTGTGTGTGTGTGTGTGTGTGTGTGTGTGCGTGCGTGCGTGCGTGCGTGCGTGCGTGCGCGCGCGCACGCACGTGTGTGCGTTTACTTTTACTTTATATTTTATGTATTCTTTTTTAACGATGAAAATTGAATACGCACTCATGTGCTTTTTTTTTTTACATCCAGTCCCCGAGTGTGTGCAGTTTTGTCAATGTTGTCATCTGTTCTCACCGGCACACAATGGCCTACTCTTACGAAAAACGAAACAGGATTTAACGTGTGCGCAAGATGTTCCACGTGCGTTCACACACGGGGCCTCGGTTTGTAGTCATCCAAAGGACTTTTGGGATAGTGGAGTCGGCACTGATGTTAACTCCAGGAGAAAAATCAACGTGTGTGTGTGTGTGTGTGTGTGTGTGTGTGTGCGTGCGTGCGTGCGTGCGTGCGTGCGTGCGTGCGTGCGTGTGTGCGTGCGTGTGTGCGTGCGTGCGTGTGTGAGTGTGTGAAGTCAAGTCAAATATTTTTAAGATGGTACATTGAATGTGTGTGTGTGTGTGTGTGTGTGTGTGTGTGTGTGTGTGTGTGTGTGTGTGTGTGTGTGTGTGTGTGTGTGAGAGAGAGAGAGAGAGAGAGAGAGAGAGAGGAGAGAGAGAGAGAGAGAGAGAGAGACAGAGACAGAGACAGAGACAGAGACAGACAGACACACAGAGACAGAGAATACGTGAGTACGAGAGTTTTGAGTACGTGTATGTATACGCGTCTGTGAGTACGTGTAATCGACACACGCAGAAAATCAAATAAGCAATTTAAAGATCCCATAATGACAGCAATTCCAGAAGTCGGAATGTGGCGACCTAAATGATTTGGGGGGGGGGGAGAGAGAGAATGGTCGCGTAAACAAAAATCTCACCATTGGTGAACCTCGGATCTGTAGTTGTGGGACGAAACAAAAATTGAAGAAACAAAAATTGAAGAAACAAAAAAAGTTATCCTTCAGTGCAGTGGGCTACGCAAACGTATTTATTTTATCTTATTTATTTGTTATTTTTATTTTATTCTTTTTTATCGAGGATAATAGAATAAGCACTCGTGTGCTTTTTTTACATTCAGTCCCCAGGTGTATGCAGTTTTGTAAATCTTATCTGTTCCCACCGGCACACAATGGCCTTCTCTTACGGAAAACGAAAAGCAGAACCTGATCTAAGCTAACGTGTGCGCAAGATGTTCTTCATGCGTTCGCACACGGGGCCTGGTTTGTAGTCTGATCCAAAGGGCTTAAACATAAATATACCTAGCATACATTCCTGAAGTCGGAATGTAGCTACCTTCATGGTGAAGCAAAACACGGTCGCATACGCAAAACCTCACTATCGGCGAACCTCGGAGCTTTAGCCGAGGTAGAAAAAATAAAAACGACGAATAGTTCAAATATTCCGTACATAAAACGACCAGTACTGTTGTGCCCACGCTATAAAAGTATAGTTGTAGGTGTCTGTCTACAATTGCAATGTTCATGCTTTGTTGGGGACGAGATAACCTGGTGGTTAGAGCGTTTGAGTTCGCCACCCGACAACCCAGGATCAATCCCCGGTTTCAGCTACCATCCAGACATGCTCGTTTAAGGGGATTTTTCCTCTGAAGTTAACATCAGTGCCGACTCCAATTTGACTCCCCCCCAAAAAAAACAACAACAAAAAACAACAGCAAACCGTTCGAATGAGACTATAAACCGAAATCCTGTGTGCAAATGCACACAGAATATCTAGCACACACGATAAAACCCTATTTCGCTTTTCGGTAGGGTAGGCCATGGTGTGCCAGTGGGAATGGATGATATTTTTTTAAAACATGCACACAGGTATTGTGTGTAGACATCATCCCCGAAGTCAGAATGTGGCTACCTTAATGGTCAGCAAAAATGATCACATAGGCAAAATCTCACCATTGAAAAACCTCCGAGCTGAGGAACGAAAACAAAAGCGAGATTGGTCAAAGGCCCTGCCAATTGTTCAAGCTTTCAAGGAGAGGGAGAGGGGGGGGGGGGGGGGGGGGGGGCTTGTATGTCAACAGGCCTTCATGACCAGTGGTATGTAAGGAAATCTGATCACACTTTATCTCTATAAAAACCAAAAAGGCTTTGATTACATTACTACAAGGCCAATCAGTAACCTGTGTGTGTGTGTGTGTGTGTGTGTGTGTGTGTGTGTGTGTGTGTGTGTGTGTGTGTCGTGTGTGTGTGCGCGCCCGCGCGAGCATGCGTGCGCGTGCGCGCTCCTGTGTGTGCATGTGGCGTCTGAAATACTGTCACGTCAAAACTGCCCGCCTACATTTTGAAACTAAAGACATTCACCATTGGGAGTCTGAAGCATAATATAGACATACATAGAATGGAAAATATCACTAACCTGTATGGAATGAAACCATCTGC
>CM060343.1:30512591-30517591 GCA_030674155.1 Stramonita haemastoma
GTCAGTGTGTTTGTTTTTGTGTGCGCATGTGGCGAGGACCCTACACGTTGCTGTGGTGCATCATCTTTCTGTATATTGTCCTTGTTATTGTGGGCACTGCTTGGTTTTCGGTGCGTACACTGTAGCCGAGTTCCTTGCGAGAAACTAGCTTTCTCAGCTCTTGAGGGCTGCGGTATCGCCACAAGTCCGGCGCCACACACATCGAAGATGGTAGGGCATGGTGTATGCATACAGCGCCATATTGTCCTGGTGCCTTGGGGTCTGTAACTGTGCAAAAGTTGGGGCAGGACGGGACTGAAAAGGACTCTCTGAGCCCCGTCTTTGCCCCAAACCGCGCCTTTTTGGCAGGGGGGGGGGGGGGGGGGTATGCGTGCGCGCACGCACGCGCGTGCTTGTGTCCGGCGCCACACACATGAAAGATGAAACGGGATGGTGTATGCATGGTGTTTCTCAGTGTGTTTGTTTGTGTGCGCGCATGTGGAGGGGACCCTGTACTTTGCTCTAGTTCATCATTTTCGAATAAATGACCCCCAGTACACACATTCGCACTTTTGCGCAGTTACAGAGCCCACGGCACCAAGACCGTATTCTACTCTATGCATACAACCTTTACAACTGTATTTAACAATATCATACAATATAATGCACCACAGCAAACTGCAGGGTCTCGGCCACACGCACAAACACAAAAATACCGCACACACAAACACCAGCAACGCGTGCATGCGCGCACGCATACACACCTTCCCAGGAATAAGCTAAAGGCGCATCTCCAAAGATGTGACCAAAACGCAGGTTTCGGGCCCCTGACACCAGCATTTTTGCGCAGTTACAGAGCCCACAGCACCAAGACCGTAGTCTACTTTATACATACAACCTGTACAACTGTACTTGATGTGTTTGGCGCTGGACTTATGGCGACACCACAGCCCCGAAAATGGCAACCCCGCTTATACATAGCCAAGTTTGTCGGAAAGAAGCATGGTACAGTGTACGCATAAATGACCCCCAGAACACACATCCAATAATAATAATATCATACAATATCATGCACCACAGCATCACCACATTCATACACACACAAACGTACACACTAACAGCAGCATATATTCATACATTTATACATGCATACATGCATACATGCATACATGCATACATGCATACATGCATACATACATACATACATACATACATACATACATACATACATACATACATACACGCACGCACGCACGCACGCACGCACGCACGCACGCACGCACGCACGCACGCACGCACGCACGCACACACACACACACACACACACACACACCATACATACATACATACATACATACATACATACATACATACATACATACATACATACATACATACATACATACATACATACATACATACATACATACATACATACATACATAAAAATACAATACTTTAATGTTTTTGTCAGCTTCTATCTCTTTATCCTCTACATTTCAAGAAAGAAGGACCACCACCAACTTTCTGGCATAAATCAAAGATGGACAACTCGTCCAGTGCAGATGCTGATCTAAAGGATAACACTACAGATGGAACAGATGTATTGGCATTGCATGAACATCCTCTGTACTAGTTATCTGTCATCATCTGGAAATTCTGTTCTCCATGTATTTTACTGTTGGGAGTCTTTGGAAACATCGCCACAATCTGTGTCATGCGTCGTATCAAGGACCACAACTCATCTCAGCGTGCTATTCTTATGGCCCTTGCTGTGTCTGATTTGACATTAATTTTGTCATCACTGAAATCACAAGTCAATGGCTTTTACACACTATTCATCTGGATCTTCTGCTTTTGCACTCATCAGCATGCAAATTTTATTTCTGGGCCTTTCATGTCAGTGGCACAATGTCTGCCTGGCTGGTGACCTGTGTGACAGTGCAGAGAACAATGGCGGTTCTGTGGCCACACAGGATGAGGGTGATGTGCACTGTGAGAAGAAC
Source organism: Stramonita haemastoma (assembly GCA_030674155.1). Lineage (NCBI taxonomy): Eukaryota > Metazoa > Mollusca > Gastropoda > Neogastropoda > Muricidae > Stramonita > Stramonita haemastoma. The sequence continues at coordinate 30,514,577 of CM060343.1, forward strand.
GTGGATTGTTATTGCAGCTCTTTTCCTCAGTGATGTTAGTCTGAATTTTCACCTTTTTTTTTAATGGATATTTCTAAGGAAAACAGGTGTCAGACTGTACCTGGTGTGTACAGGTATTTCTATGTGGTCATCTTTTCTTGGGTGTGTTTGTGTTTGTGGTCTGTTTTCCCCAGTGTCTGTTTGTCTGTGACATTGTGTTGTCTGTCACTCTGTTCCAAGCAGTTTCTTCTTCTTCCATGTCTTCACAAGTTGGAAAACATGTCAGAACAGGAGTTCAAATTGACAGCCGCAGAAACAAATCTTACAGGACAACAGTCATGGTTCTGGCAATATCCTGTGCTTTTCTGGTTTTAAATTTGCCTAACTGTGTTCACTTAATTTGGTCAAGTTACATTTTCAAAGTCATAGGCCTACATCCAACAACAATTCCTATGGTAAATCTTGTACATACAGTGAAACAGCAATTATGGTACACCAACAGCGCCATCAATTTTTACCTCTACTGCCTGGCTGGAACCAAATTCAGAAGGGAGTTTATCAGCTGGATCCACTGTGGTGCTCAGAGTCCCTCTGCTCCATCTGTCCATGAGACAGCTTCAGAGGCATCAAGGGGAGGAAGACACAACATGGAAACAGTCCACTGTCCTAATAACTTCATCTTCAGTTAATATATGAAAACGATATCAATATACTAACCAAAATTCATTAGATATTTATGTAGCAACTGTTGCATGAGCTAAGTAGATGTCTAGATTCAAAAAAGTGCTACCGTAGTCTCAACAAAGAGGCATACATGATGTAAATGGTATGGATATGCAAACACAGACACAGAAGAAGTACAGAGGTCACCTCTCCAGACCATTGTATCATGTGTTCCTCAGGGCTCTGTTCTTGGATCTGAACATGATTTAGTTTCCATCATTGCCAACCATGTCAAGATATCTGTGATGGCACTACAGTATGTTAATGATTGCAACGCATATCTTGTGTGGTTGACAATATCATTGATTGTATTGTATTGTATTGTATTGTATTGTATTGTATTGTGTTGTATTGTATTGTATTGTACTGTATTGTATTGTATTGTAAAGGTGTCCCATGAGCTAGGCGTATCATAGGGGAGCAAAGCATCAGAGACCTCAGTTTCTCTAGGGGCCAGCATATTGAGGGCGGTACCCATCTTATCTCCCTCGCTGCTTTACCTTCCCTGACCCTAAAGAAGCCAGGTACCCATTTACAGCTGGGTGAACTGGGGGACTGTGCTGAAGCCAAGGCGCGGAAACGGTCACCCATCCAACTTGTAACCACGCTCGACGCTGCTTAATTTGACAGGGTTAGCGAGTGCTTTGACCACTTAGCTATCCCGCTCCTTTATTGTATTGTACTGTATCGTATTGTATTGTTTGCATTGTATTTTATTGTTCATATCGTATTGTGTTGTATTACATTGTGTTGTGTTGTATTGTATTGCATTGTAATGTATTGTTCACATCGTATTATATTGTATTGTATCGTTTTGTATTACATTGTGCTGTGTTGTGTTGTGTTGTGTTGTATTGTATTGTATTCTATTCTATTGTATCGTATTATATAGTATTGTATTGTATTGTATTGTATTGTATTGTATTGTATTGTATTGTATTGTATTGTATTGTATTGTATTGTATTGTATTGTATTGTATTGTATCGCATCGCATTGCATTGCATTGCATTGCATTGTATAATATACCATTTTAAGTCACGTCAGATTTTTCGGCATGAAATTCAGGCTGCTCTCCCCGGGCCGGGAGACCGCGTAGCCAGAAGAGTAGCGCCACCCATTATGATTTTTTCTTTTCTTTTCCTGTCTGCATAATAATTTTATTGTGTATTTGTTTCTTATCAGAGCGGTTTTGTCCGAAGAATTTTGCCAGGGACAACGCTCTCATCATCATCATCATCATCATCATCATCATCATCATCATCATCATCATCATCATCATCATCATCATCATCATCATCCTGCTGTTAAATCCTGTCCCGCTTTTCGTAAGAGTAGGCCATTGTGTGGCGGTGGGAACAGACGACAATATTTACAAAACTGAATACAGACATTGACTGAATGAAAAAAAAGCAAATGAGTGCTTATTCCATTATCCTCGACATATAAATTAAATCAAATAAATAAAAAAATATCATCAGAGCACAGCACAAAGAAGCCGTGTGGTATACAGAGCATGGAGATCAAATCATGCTTTGATTGCAAACTGGATTCTCTAGTGCTCCATATAGCCACAAAGCATTGGGCTGCTCATCCTCCCCATTCTAAAACTTCCCCCTCCCCCCACCCCCCTTCGTGGAGGTACCAGGACCCTGTCAGTATAGATAGCATTCCCACATTCTGGAAATTCTGTGCCAGAAATTTCCCCAATTCTATCCCTCTCTTCGTTTCTGCCATGTTCCTGTTTTTCCTGTCACCTCCTTCTTTATTTTCTGTCTTCTTGATCCATTCTCCTGCCTGTTGTTTCCCCAGAAAGACTTAAAAGATAACAATTCTCTCTTAAGCCGAAGTGGGATGTGCTGGGCCTGACCTGTCAGGCGCTTAACGGCAGCATGACGCATTCCGCTCATGCAGGCTAACAAACAACACTAGTTGCTGTTTGATCGTTTGACGGAGAAGAAGAAGAAGAAGAAGAAGAAGAAGAAGAAGAAAGAAGAAGAAGAAGAAGAAGAAGAAGAAGAGAAGAGAAGGAGAAGAAGAAGAAGAGAAGAAGAGAAGAAGAAGAAGAAGAGAAGAAGAAGAAGAAGAAGAAGAAGAAGAAGAAGAAGAAGAAGAAGAAGAAGAAGAAGAAGAAGAAGAAGAAGAAGGAAGAAGAGAAGGAAGAAGAGAAGAAGAGAGAAGAAGAAGAAGAAGAGAGAGAAGAAGAAGAAGAAGAAGAAGAAGAAGAAGAAGAAGAAGAAGAAGAAGAAGAAGAAGAAGAAGAAGAAGAAGAAGAAGAAGAAGAAGAAGAAGAGAAGAAGAAGAAGAGAAGAAGA
>CM060343.1:30532591-30540091 GCA_030674155.1 Stramonita haemastoma
AAATAAAGATGAATGGAGAAATATTGGAAGAGGTGAGCCAATTCAAATACTTAGGCTCCATCCTAACAAAAGATGGCACATCAAACAATGAGGTGAAAGCTCGCAATGCAACAGCAACATCTGCTCTAGTCAGACTCCAGAGGATCATCAGAAGCAACAACATCAGCTTTTGCACCAAATACCACCTCTACAAATCCCTCGTGATATCTATCCTCCTATATGGCTGTGAATCATGAACTCTGACAGCAGAGTTAGAGAGAAGAATCCAAGCATTCGAGAACAAGTGCCACAGAAGACTCCTCAAAATATCATACAAAGAACACAAGACCAATAACTATGTGAAAGAAGAAATCAAAAAGCGTGTGGGCCCCCAAGAGCCTTTGCTCTCCACCATAAAGAGGAGAAAGCTGATGTGGTTTGGTCACACCACAAGACACAACACCCTAGCAAAAACCATCCTGCAAGGAACAGTCGAGGGCAAGAGAAGAAGAGGCCGCCAAAAGAAATCATGGGTTGACAACATCAAAGACTGGACTGCCCAACCCCTGCAACGCCTCCTACTAGCCACACAGGATCGTGAAGCATGGAAAAAGATCTCCGTTGCGTCTTCTCTCATGTCCCCCCAACGTCCTTTGGGACATGGGACTGAGTGAGTGAGTGAGTGAAAGGAACCCACGATAAAAAGAGGGTTGTCCCGAGCAAAATTCTGTAGAAAAAGCCCCTCTGATAGGGAAACAGATACCTATGCAAACAGGGAAAGAAAAATAAATGACGGGTGGTGGTAACTGCTGTTGTGGCGGTGCGCTCTCCCCGGGGAAAGCAGCTCAATTTTGATCTGCCGTGACATAATTAAAGTTGGATACAATACGACATAGTACAATACAGTACAGTACAATAATTATAATATAATACAGTACAGTACAATACAGTACTACCACTACCACCATCACCACCACCATCACCACCACCATCACCACCGCCACCACTATCACCACCACCACCGTCATCACCACCATCATCACCACCATCACTATCACCACCACCACCGTCATCACCACCATCATCACCACCATCACTATCACCACCACCACCGTCATCACCACCATCATCACCACCACCACCGTCATCACCACCATCATCACCACCATCACTATCACCACCACCACCGTCATCACCACCATCATCACCACCACCACTATCACCACCACCACCGTCATCACCACCATCATCACCACCACCACTATCACCACCACTACCACTACAACACCATCACCATTATCACCACCACCATCACCACTACCACCACTACCATCACCATCACCATCACCACCACCACCACTACCACCACTACCATCACCATTACCATCACCACCACCACCACCACCACCACCACCACCACCACCACCACGACTTTCTTCGTAGTAGTAGTAGTAGTAGTAGCAGCAGCAGCAGCAGCAGCAGCAGCAGCAGCAGCAGCGCAGCAGCATAGTAGCAGTAGTAGTAGTAGTAGTAGTAGTAGTAGTAGTAGTAGTAGTAGTAGTAGTAGTAGTAGTAGTAGTAGTAGTAGTAGTTTAAGTGTTTTAAGTATTATCATTATCATAATCATAAATATTACTGTAATTATGATCATGACGATGATGATGACGATGACTGTACTACTTACTACTACTACTACTACTACTACTACTACTACTACTACTACTACTACTACTACTACTACTACCACTACTACTACTACTACTACTACTACTATCATCATCATCATCATCATCATCATCATCATCATCATCATCATTAACTTCATCATTATTATCCTCCTCCTCCTCATCATCATCAACACCATCATTATTAATATCATCATAAAAAAATTATCAATATTACTATCATCATTATTTTTATCATCATCATTATTATTATACCAACTATTATCAGCAGCCTTGATTGAAAAACAAAGATATAAAAAAATAACCACAAACTGTTTAACAAAAGACCAAAAATGATGAACTTTTCAACTGGCGACGTGGAAGTAGAAGGAGAAGCAGGAGAAGCAGACAATACAACACCCGGACAGAAGCATCCTCCGACTACCCAGCCACTGAAATCATCTGGAAAATTTCGCCGCCGGTCATCCTTCTCCTGGGAGGATTCGGAAACATTGCCACAGTCTTCGTCATGCGTCGTATCAAGGACCACAACTCCTCTCAGCATGCCGTGCTTATCTCCCTTGCTGTATGCGATCTTTTATTTTTGAGTACGGAAACCACGCGACAATGGTTGAGAGAGACTTTCCGGTTTGATCTTCAACTTTTGCATCCCGTATCGTGCAAGATTTTGTTCTGGTTGTTCAAAGTTTCTGCGGCTTTGTCTGCCTGGCTGGTGACCTGTGTGACAGTGCAGAGAACAATGGCGGTTCTGTGGCCACACAGGATGAGGGTGATGTGCACTGTGCGGAGAACGTGGATTGTTGTAGCCATTCTGGTCATCGCTGCTAGCGGTTTGAATGCTCACATTCTGCTGGGGATGGACATAGCTCAAGATGGGCGATGCAAAACCGTGCCAGGAGGGTACAGGTATTTCTTTGTGGTCATCTATGCCTGGGTGTACACCTGTCTGGCCTCTGTTTTCCCCAGTGTCTGTCTCTTTGTCTGCGACATTGTTTTGTCCATCACTCTCTTCAAAGCAGTTTCTTCATCTTCGTCCATGTCTGCACAGATAAATCAACACGTCAGTACTGGACGTAACGTGGACAGCCGGAGGAAAATGTCTCACAGGACCACAGCCATGGTGCTGGTGATATCCTGCGCTTTTCTGGTGTTGACTCTGCCCAACTGTGTTCTAATCATCTGGATCGGCATCATCTATAAAAACAACCCACACTTTACCCCTTAGCCATTCCTGTGGTCAATTTTGTGTCTACGATAACAAAGCAGCTATGGTACACCAACAGCGCCATCAATTTCGTTCTCTACTGCCTGACTGGAACCAAATTCAGAAGGGAGTTTATCAGCTGGATCCGCTGTGGTGCTCAGAGTCCCTCTGCTCCATCTGTCCATGAGACAGCTTCAGAGGCATCAAGAGGAGGAAGACACAAACATCTTGGAAACAGTCCACTGTCCAAATGACTCCACCGTTGGTCAGAGCAATGTCTAAATGACTTTACTGGAATACTATGATTCAAGTACTTGTGTCTTATTTCTTTCTTTTTTCTTGGGGCGGGGGAGTAATGGGTATTATGTTGATATCAGGTTGGAAAATTGATAACAATAAAATAAACGCAAAACAAAAAATATGTGGGCATCAATGCCAGCATTTCTGGTTGGTATCTGTGAGTAAATTTTGATCTTTCTATCTTTCTGCCTCCTTTCCTTCCTCTTTTTTTTCGTTTCTACCTCACTCCGTTCTTTTATCTTTTACTTCTTTCTTTCATTCATTTCTTCTTTCTTTCTTTTATTTTCTTCCTTTCCTTTCTTCTCTCTCTCTTTCCCTGCAACCTTTCCTCTCTTTCATTCTTTTGTTTTATTTTCTCGTTTCTTTCTTCCTTCTGTTTTCCCTTTCTTCTTGTGTTATACTTTGCCATATGCGTTTTTCTTGTTGTTGTGTTTTGTTTTGTAACTGCACTGCTAGCAATAGCTGCAGCTGTTTCAATATTGTACTGATGAATATGTGTTGTGTGGGCGTTTGGCAGTATGTGTGGGCTTTCTAAGTGTGGGTTGTATGGTTGGTTGGCTAGTTTGCGCTGTTGCTGTTGTTGTTGTTGCTGTTGTTGTTGTTGTTGTTGTTGTTATGCGTTCCCAAGCTTAACACTCTGGGGGTCACCCAGAATGTGCACTCTGACTTACTCACTCATCCGACCTGGGAATCATTGTGAGCTTGAAATTGCACACTGACTGAGAAGTTTGTGTGTATTACCGTTTTGGAAGTAACTTGTTATATAGGCAGACGTAGTCCAATTTCAGAGGATTTTTCTCCTTATTGGAGAATGCAAGCTATGTTAAGAGCTTGTCTTGGCTGAAGTCAATCCCTACACAACATTTTACAACAAAACAAATTTTAGTGTAAGCCTTGGTAGTTAGCTGACATCAATAACTGACAGCTTTTGGCCTGGACCAAGGCAGAATCATTCTATGGGTGGTTTGGTGAAGCACAGCTCCATAGTCTTACAAGACTGAAGGATGCCTATATTTGATGCTCTTTGTTTTTTTTATTTGTTTGTTTTTTTTTATAATTTTAGTCTTTGATATCGAGGATAATGGGATAAGAACTCTTGTGCTTTTTTTTACACCCAGTCCCGTGTGCATGCGGTTTTGCTAATTTTTTCATCTGTTTCCACCGGCACACAATGGCCTACTCTTACTAAAAGCGGAGCAGGATTTAACGTGTGCACAAGATGTTCATAAATGTACAAAATCGATCATACATTTTGCATACGTTCAGTAAGGTTGAGAATGGAAATGCATCATACTTTATCATATTATACTTTCTGTGTTTGGTATTATGCATACGTTCAATTTGGTTGAATATCAAAGTGCATTATATGCTATCATAATTGGCCCCTGGAGAAGCTGAGGTCTCGGAGCCTCGCTCCCCTAAGACCACATAGGTTATGGGACACCTTTACCTTTGTCTTAACTCTACTCTCTCTCTCTCTCTCTCTCTCTCTCTCTCTCTCTCTCTCTCTCTCTCTCTCTCTCTCTCTCTCTCTCTCTCTCTCTCTCTCTCTCTCTCTCTCTCTCTCTCTCTCTCTCTCTCTCCATACATACATACATACATACATACATACATACATACATACATACATACATACATACATACATACATACATACATACATATACATATATATTATATTTATACACACACACACACACACACACACACATATATATATATATTATATATATATATATATATATATATATATATATATATATATATATATATATATATTCCATGTCTGATATTATAAATACGTTCAGTGGATTGGTATTAAGTTATCACATACTGTATGTCTGATATCATGCATATATAATTATGTTCAATGTAGTGTGGTGACGTATCACTGTATGCTGTTTGTTACTGTACTGTACTATACTGTATTTGTTGTTACAGCTATACCATTTCATGCAGTGTGGACGTGGGTTGTAACTATGTAGTGCACCATATGCTTTAAATCACATTTCGTGACTTGCTGCAGAAAATCATGACAGATGCTCGCTCCTTTGACTTCGAGCTAGGTTAAAGAGGAGGAGGAGGAGGAGGAGGAGGAGGGAAGAGGAGGGAAGAGGAGAGTGATGGGGAGAGAAGTAGGGTGTATGTGTATGTTTGTGTGTGTGAGAGAGAGGGGGGGGAGGGGGAGAGAGAGAGAGAGAGAGAGAGAGAGAGGAGAGAGAGAGAGAGAGGAGACAGACAGACAGACAGACAGACAGACAGACAGACAGACAGACAGACAGACAGACAGACAGACAGACAGACAGACAGATAGACAGAGACAGAGAGAGGGAGACGGAGATACAGAGAGAGAGAGAGGATGGATAAAAAAAAGTGTGTGTGTGTGTGTGCGTGTGTATGTGCACGCTTGTGTCTGTGTATGTGTGTATGTGTGTCTGTGTGTGTTTATGTGTGTGTGTTTATGTGTGTGTGTATGTGTGTGAGTGCATGCGTGCATGCATGCGTGCGTGGGTGCATGGGTAGTAAAAAGAATCAAGAAATTAACCGATTTTTGTTTGGCATATTCAGACAGACAGACAGACAGACAGACAGACAGACAGACAGACAGACAGACAGAGAGGAGAGAGAGAGAGAGAGAGAGAGAGAGAGAGAGAGAGAGAGAGAGAGAGAGAGAGAGAGAGAGAGAGAGAGAGATATTTGATTTGATTTGATTTGATTTGATTTGATTTATTCTTTTATATCGAGGATAATGGAATAAGCACTCTTGTGCTTTTTTACATCCAGGTCCCGTGTGTATGCACTTTTGTAAATGTCATCTGTTCCCACCGGCACACGATGGCCTCCTCTTACGAAAAGCGGAACAGGATTTAACGTGTGCGCAAGATGTTCTGCGTGCGTTCACACACGGGGCCTCGGTTTAAAGTCTCATCCGAAGGACTTTTGGGGAGAGTGGAGTCAGCACTTATGTTAACTCCAGGAGAAAAAATCTCCTCGACCGGAATCGAACCCGGGTCGTCAGATTGCCAGCGCAATGTTCTGACCACTAGGCTATCCGTTCCCCAGAGAGAGAGAGAGAGAGAGAAGAGAGAGAGAGAGAGAGAGAGAGAGAGAGACAATGACAATGACAATGACAATGACAATGACAATTGATTTTAATGTGTAAGCTTTACAGCCCATTCACATAGGGAAGGAATCAAATAAAACAACCAAAATCGAACCATAAACAATTTACATCAAATCATCGCGATTGGAAACCATATCTCGGAAATGTTCAATAGTTGTATCATCATCACACCCCAAGGAAACAGTACTAAACACATTGTCATTATGATCATTCCTGGTCTATCATTAATTGTGTGGCAGAGATGTGTGTTGTGCTATGGATCTGTCAAAACTTTTTTCGCTCACAGCCGTTTAGCTGAATTTAATGTCCATCTTTCTTCTTCGCTTTCGAACTGTCACTGACTCGGCCCATGTTCCGATCTAATTGTTCTAAACGTTTCCAGATTTTCCGAAAATATTCATCTGACAGAGGGGCGGCTTGGGATGGTTCGGTAGATGAGGTTAGGCTGTCTTCTTTTTCAGTGCTCCAGTCCTCTGTCCCGTCTTCCTCTGTCCCGTCTGCCTCTGTCCCGTCTCCCGCCAGTGTCACACACGATGTGGCGGATTTGTCATCGCATTCCTCAGAACCACTGTCGTCCCTTTCACCACCATCACCACCATCGCTGTGTTCGTAACACTCCGCAGTCTGTCCATCCAGCGTCAATTCACTGTAGGGCACTGTCACAGACTGGGGGTTGACGTCAGCCAGTGTTGTCAAAAAGGGGTGGGCAGAACGCATTGCACGTGCAGTCTGGCCTTCACAACAAGGACTGTCAATAGGCTTGGCCAACATGTCAGGGGTAGTGGCATTTTCTTCTGTATACATTATGCTTGGAGGCGTGGGGAGAAACAGGCCAGATGGAGACGAAATATTTACATCTTGTCTTTGCATTCGAGTAGAATTGTAAGTCTCTATTCTCCTTTTGTCCCTGGCCACTTGTGCTGCGCTTTTCTTCCTGTACACGGCACTGTCATTTTGAACTGAATGACTGTGTGTCACTGGGGGTTGACAGGTTGTTGTTGATAGGCGCAGAACAACCACTGTTTGTCTCTCCCTACCGTCAATTTTAAATGACGAAAGGCACATATCTTGTAGAAGGGCATTCAGAATATGCTCCAGACGCGAAGGCAAACCTACCACTGGCATACTGTCCTCTGTTTTTGTACAAAACCCACAAATTTATAAACGCAGTTTTGAAATTCCGTCCTGCTGGTAGCCAAGCAAGGGAAG
>CM060343.1:30555547-30588047 GCA_030674155.1 Stramonita haemastoma
CACATTCTATCTTTAGCTTTCCAGGCCCAATGACAACAATGAAAACATACCTTTCTTTAAACCCTAGCATTACCACTCTTCCACAAAGGACCCCAGTTCATGATGGCGGCCACTGCACACGGGGTCCTTGGTCCCAGTCCCACAGCCCCTGAAAGCAAGGCAGTCCCAATCAGTAACACTGAAAATTCTGCTGGTTTTTTTGACAAAAGCTGACCTTGTTACTTTAAAGAGACTAAATTAAGGATTATTATCTACGAAGTGTACCATACAGCCCAGTTACTTGAAAAACAGTGATGGACAGTAACAACATACCCGATAAAAAAAAAAAACAACTGAAGTTTTGACCAGGCAAAGATCCCCGTCAATAAATAATGAATAGAAGTAGAGAACGGGGGCGAATATGAAATTCCAAGCCCCCCCCCCCCCCCCCCCCCATTCCTCCTCCCTTTCCGTTGGTTAAAAGAGCATAAAAAAATTAACAGAATAAACAGTAATGTGTAGAACTGATGGACACAGGACTAACAAAGAGGTAAAAGACAGGACAGAAAAATGTGTCGGACGAATAACGGTGAAACCTGAATCCTGTATTTAGAAAAACAAACTGATCAACTGTCGCTATACAGTTATTTATGTACCTATCTCCTGTCTGTCCCTGCCTTCAGCAGTCCAAATACCCATCACCCTATCAGTGTGTGCGTATGTGTGTGCGAGAGAGAGGGGAGGAGAGGGAAGAGAGAGAGAGAGAGAGAGGAGAGAGAGGAGAGAGAGAGAGAGAGAGAGAGAGAGAGAGAGAGAGAGAGAGAGAGAGAGAGAGAGAGAGAGAGAGAGAGAGAGAGAAGAGGAGAGAGAGAGAGAGAGAGATTTCATTTGTTAAAGCCCTGACTGGTTGCATGTATACTAACAGCTTGCATGGATGCGCTTTGATTTGTTTTACAAGACTTAGCACTATATAAATTCAATGTATCATATTTTTTCCTGATCACATTATTATTCCAATCATTACTTACAGTGCAATGTCTTGATGGGGGAGAATTCTGCAGACGACAGCCCAACGTCAGAGTGGAATTCCTATGTGGTCCACATGGCACAGCTCCGTTGCTATAGGGATGAGTCCGATGTGATCCACACGATGACTAACCAGGCCAGGACTCGTGTCGAACAAAGGGTGGGAAGGGAAAACAAAAACTGAAGGAAATGTTTGGAAAATTTGAGGGGACGCAGAGTCATACTCCCTCATAACCACTGTCCCAAAGCTGAGGACACACTCCCTCATAACCACTGTCCCAAAGCTGAGGACACACTCCCTCATAACCACTGTCCCAAAGCTGAGGACACACTCCCTCATAACCACTGTCCCAAAGCTGAGGACACACTCCCTCATAACCACTGTCCCAAAAGCCTTTGTAGGTGTCTGCATTTTTGAACACCAAGACATCACTGTCACCATGATTGCTCTCTTTCGACCTCTTGCACTGTTTTGTCACTACTTTGAAATTTGATTTTAGTCTTTTTTTGTGGCCAGTTTTTTTTTAACTCATGTTATTTCTACTGCTATGCTAGTTTTTGGTTTTATTTCCTATTTTATCATGTTTGGCAGAAAGTTTTACTTTTTTAAATAGTTTTTTTTAAGTTTTACAATTTTATATAACTTATGTTAGTCTGTCCTATTCTATTCTTTTTAATTCTCTATCTTTTAGCAAGGGATCGGAGATGCAATCAGAAATGTGGTGCCCTGTGATCATTCAAAGGCAACTGCCAGTTCAGTTCAATGGCAAAAACATCGTCTGACAAAGAACTTCGCTGACAAAATCTGCGCGGGTGGGACCCATGAGCGCTGAGAACTTCGGGGGATAGCAGAATATCCCCATTCTGAAAACTTGGGGGATAGCAGAATATCCCCATTCTGAAAACTTTGGGGATAGCAGAATATCCCCATTGTGAAAACTTCAGGGATAGCAGAATATCCCCATTCAAAGCACTTTGGGGATAGCAGAATATCCCCATACAAAGAACCTTCGGGAAAGCAGAATATCCCTCATTCTGAAAACTGAGGTCGAACATTTTCATGATTAAAAGGCCATGGACACAAAGCTCTATAAAGGCTTTGTTGAAACATTTCCTTCCTCCATCCCCTACCCCCTATCCAACACAGGCCCAACCCAGCCAAAAACCAATGTGGATCACAACATGAAGTTTGTGGCGAGAAGATACGAGGTTGCTGGAAATTTCTGATAACAAAAAAGAAACAAAAAGTAAAAAATATTACTGTATTGTAAAGAAGGGTAAGAGAAAGCTTGTGTGTGTGTGTGTGTGTGGTGTGTGTGTGTGTGCGTGCGTGCGTGCGTGCGTGCGTGCGTGCGTGCGTGCGTGCGTGCGTGCGTGGTGCGTGCGTGCGTGCGTGCGTGCGTGCGTGCGTGCGTGCGGCGTGCGCGACGCGCACGCACGTGTGCGTTTATTTTTACTTTATATTTTATGTATTCTTTTATAACGATGAAAATTTAATAAGCACTCATGTGCTTTTTTTTACATCCAGTCCCCGAGTGTGTGCAGTTTTGTCAATGTCATCTGTTCTCACCGGCACACAATGGCCTACTCTTATGTAAAACGAAACAGGATTTAACGTGTGCGCAAGTGGTTCTGCGTGCGTTCACACACGGGGCCTCGGTTTGTAGTCATCCAAAGGACTTTTGGGATAGTGGAGTCGGCACTGATGTTAACTCCAGGAGAAAAATCAATGTGTGTGTGTGGTGTGTGTGTGTGTGTGTGTGTGTGTGTGTGTGTGTGTGTGTGTGTGTGTGTGTGTGTGTGTGTGTGTGCGTTCGTGCGTGCGTGCGTGCGTGGTGCGTGTGTGCGTGTGCGTGTGCGAGTGTGTGAAGTCAAGTCAAATATTTATTTTTACGATGGTACATTGAATGTGTGTGTGTGTGTGTGTGTGTGTGTGTGTGTGTGTTGTGTGTGTGTGTGTGTGTGTGTGTGTGTGTGTGTGTGTGTGAGTGAGAGAGAGAGAGACAGAGACAGAGACAGAGACAGACAGACATACAGACAGAGACAGAGAGTACGTGAGTACGTGAAAACGAGTGTTTTGAGTACGTGTATGTAAGTACGCGTCTGTGAGTACGTGTAATAGATACACGCAGAAAATCAAATAAGCAATTTAAAGATCACATAATGACAGCAATCCCAGAAGTCGGAATGTTGCTATCTATATGATTGGGGGAGGGGGGGTGGGGAGAGAACGGTCGCCTAAGCAAAAATCTCACCATTGGTGAGCCTCGGATCTGTAGTTGAGGGACGAAACAAAAATTGAAAAAAATAAAAGTTATCCTTCAGTGCAGTGGGCTACGCAAACGTATTTATTTTATCTTATTTATTTGTTATTTTTATTTTATTCTTTTTTATCGAGGATAATAGAATAAGCACTCGTGTGCTTTTTTTACATTCAGTCCCGAGGTGTATGCAGTTTCGTTAATCTTATCTGTTCCCACCGTCACACAATGGCCTTCTCTTACGAAAAGCGAAAAGCAGAGCCTGATCTAAGCTAAAACGACGAAAAGTTCAGATTTTCCGGTACATAAAACGACCAGTACTGTTGTGCCCACACTATAAAAGTATAGTTGTAGGTGTCTGTCTACAATTGCAATGTTCATGCTTTGTTGGGGGACGGGATAACCTGGTGGTTAGAGCGTTTGAGTTCGCCACCCGACAACCCAGGATCAATACCCGGTTTCAGCTACCATCCAGACATGCTCGTTTAAGGGGATTTTTCCTCTGGAGTTAACATCAGTGCCGACTCCAATTTGACTCCCCCCAAAAAAACAAAACAAAAAAAAAAAAAAACAACTTCAACAACAAACCGTTCGAATGAGACTATAAACAGAAATCCTGTGTGCAAATGCTCACAGAATATCTAGCACACACGATAAAACCCTACTTCGCTTCTCGGAAGGGTAGGCCATGGTGTGCCAGTGGGAATGGATGAGATTTTTTTTTAAACATACACACAGGGATTGTGTGTAGACATCATCCCCGAAGTCAGAATGTGGCTACCCTAATGGTGAGCAAAAATGATCATATAGGCAACATCTCACCATTGATAAACCTCCGAGCTGAGGAACGAAAACAAAAGCGACATTGGTCAAAGGCCCTGCCAATTGTTCAAGCTTTCAAGGAGAGGGGGGGGGGGGGGGGGGGGCTTGTATGTCAACAGGTATTCATGACCAGTGGTATGTAAGGAAATCTGATCACACTTTATCTCTATAAAAACCAAAAAGGCTTTGATTACATTACTACAAAGCCAATCAGTAACCTGTGTGTGTGTGTGTGTGTGGTGTGTGTGTGTGTGTGTGCGTGCGTGCGTGCGTGCGTGTGTGTGTATGCGCGCGCGCCCGCGCCAGCGTGCGTGTGCGCGCTCTCGTGAGTGCATGTGGCGTCTGAAATACTGTCACGTCAAAACTGCCTACCTACATTTTGAAACTAGAAATCTTATGTCCACGAAAGACATTCACCATTGGGAGTCTGCAAGCATATAGGCATACACAGAATGGAAAATATCACTAACCTGTATGGAATGAAACCATCTGCGTGCAGCTTATCACCTCCGAACTTGTTGGAAGAGGGCAAAGAAAACCAACTGGCGATACAAATCAAGGCACTCTCAATTGAAAGCATGAATTCGTGCTCACATCATAACCGGAACGGTCTTCTGCGCATGTCACGTACAAGGGTGGGATAACTCTGCGCTCAATTGGCAGCCGGCAGCTAGTTCTAGGCTATAGTCGGCCAAAAAGCCACGAGCTTTGACAAACTGCAATTTTTCAAAAAGGATACTAGCAAAATTGCGAGTACAATAAACGTGTAGGCATTTGATTCATACACATGTTTTTTTTAGGAATGCACCCCTTATCTTTTTTACTGTCAACCTTTATAATTTATGTTTTGTTCTGTTTGTTGGTAATACTTTCACTGCTTTGTTACTTGCACAGAGGAAAGTGGAGAAGGGGGGGGGGGAGTTGAGGGGGAGGGGAAATGCAGAACGGGAGGGGGAGGGGAGTTCTGCCTAACTCGCTTTCGTAGAAAAATCCAGTTTAAATTTTTTTCTTTCATAATTTCGATGATCAGGAGAGATTACCAACTGGGCCTCTGTCATTTTATGCTGACCACAGAGCAAGCTTTAAGCAGCCAATTTTGACTATTCCCTATGGATCGGTGGTCTAGGTGTAACGTGCCTGCCTAGAAAGCGAAAAATCTGGTTCGCGCCCAAAACTTTTCCCCCTTTCATTAGACCATGAGTGGTGGTCTGGGTGCTAGTCTTTCGGATGAGACGATAAACCGAGGTCTTGTGTGATACACATAATAATTTAGCGTACGTTAGAGAACCCACAGGAGCAAGAGGGTTACCCCTGGCAAAATTCTGTAGAAAAAAAACACTCTGAAAGGGAAACAAAATACAGTTGCAGACAGGAAAAAGTAAAAAAAAATCATGAGTGGTGCTGCACTTGTGGCGACACACTCTCCCCGGGAGGAGCAGCCCGAATTGCATCTGCTGTGACACAAAGTGGTAGAAAATAAAATAAATAAAAATAAATAAAGGCCCTGACAGATTATCAACCGGTTTATTTTCCTAAAGACTCATCTTCCATCAAATCTTGGTAACCTAACTCTGATTTTTAAAATTTATTTTATACCACTTATTGTCACAGCAGATTTCTTTGCGTGGAATTCGGGCTGCTGTCTCCAGGGAGAGAGAACGCGTCGCCACAAGTGCACCCGATTTGCTGTGTCCTTTTGGTAAATAAAGAAAAAATGTATCAGATTTTATTTTCACGTCTTCCCACGCAAAGGTTTTGTGTGTTGAACTTCTCAGTACATATTTGGGACATGCAAGTTTTCGGTAGGATTATTCATCTGACGGCAATATTTCGACTTTGTATGTGTCAATTGCTGATACAAGTAAAGGTTTACCAAGAGTAAGCCTTTATGTTTTACAATCTATACTCTGAAGCTTCCTCAGTAAATATTTTGGAGCATTAAAGAAGACTTCTTGTCTATATGATAATTTTGATCTGATTACTGACGTTCATAAATGTTAAAGGATTTACAGATCTTGCCTTTAATAGCCTACTGCTTACAAATGAATTTCAGGAGAATCAAGCTTGTTCTTGCTTTATTTAGAATGTACTGAGATTGGTATTCCATATCAACTTCGATGTAAGAAATACACTAAAAATGGTTGTAAAGAAACACACAGACAACCCTCACCAAATAACCACAATGAGCCATACAAAGGAAAGACACACCATTAAAAAAAAAAAAAAAAGCACACACAACATTACCACAACAAAATATTGAAAACAAACAAAAAAAAATGAATTGCCACAGAGTGGTCTAAGAGAGAGAACTAGCGCATAGGCTACCCAATGTACGGTTGTGTCCCTTATACTGCATATCCAGTTCAGCTGCCGCCTGTTAGCAACAGCAACAAAATGATGATGATAATGGTTGTGTGATCGTTCAAAATTAAAGATGATTTTCATGACAATGACGGCGATGACGTTCATGTCGTTGACAGCGATGATGATGATGATGATGATGATGATGATGATGATGATGATGATGATGATGATGATGATGATGATGATGTGCCTGGATGGTTTGTATTGGAAAAGCTGATCTTTAATTCTTTATTTTATAAATAAAATATTTATTTATCTATTACCTATTTATGTATTCTTTTATATCGAGGATAATGGAATAAGCAGTAATGTGTTGTTGTTTTTACATCCAGTCCACGTGTGTATGCAGTTTTGTCAATCTTGTCATCTGTTTCCACCAGCACACGATGGCCTACTCTTACGAAAGGCGGAACAGGATTTAAAATGTGCGCAAGATGTTCTGCGTGCGTTCTGACACGGGGCTTCGGTTTATAGTCTCATCGGAAAAACATTTGGGGAGAGTGGAGTCAGCACTGATGTTAACTCTAGAGGAAAAATCCCCTCAAACGGGGAATCAACCCGGGTGGTCAAATTGCACGCGCAATGTTCTGACCACAAGGCTATCCCGTCCCCCAGTAAAAGAAACACAGAGACAAAACCTCACCCAATAACCACAATGAGACATACAAAGGAAAGAAACATCATTTTCAAAAAAATATTTTTTAAAAAGCATACAAAACATAACCACAACAAAATATTGAAAGCAAAACAACAAACAAAATGAATTGCCACCGAGTGGTATAAGGGAGATAACTAGCGCATAGGCTACCCAATGTACGGTTGTTTCCCTTACACTGTATATCGAGTTGAGCTGCTGCATTCTTAGCAACAAGAACAACAAAATGATGATGATAATGTTTGTGCGATCGTTCAAAATTAAAGATGATGATTATGACAATGACGGCGATGACAACGTCTCCGATGACGTTCATCACCATGGAGCTACCCCCCCCCCCCCCCCTTACAAGGAGCAGTAGGCCTACAAGAAGGAATGATCGCCAGGCTTGCTGTTACAATTCATTGATTGGTTGCTTAAAAGACTGCTTTATTAATGGATTGATTGACTGATTGATTGATTGATTGATTGATTGATTGATTGATTGATTGATTGATTGATTGATTGATTGATTGATTGATTGGTTGATTGGTGTGTGTGTGTGTGTCACAAACACTGCGCTTCAAACAAAATTGTGCTTTGATAAAGGGGAAAAACTCTACAATTTTATATAATTGACTTCAGAACAGAACAAAATTCTGACAAGAAAAAGCATTTCTGATTAGCTGGAAATTATGCTTTCAAGATTTTGTCCTCCCCTTTCTGATCATTTCAGGTTCAAATGAACTGTCATTTTTCATTTTATGTAACTATCTATTTATTCTTTTATTTCGAAGATAATGGAACAAGGATCATATGCCTTTTAGCATCCACTCCCCGTGTTTATGCCGTTGTGTAAATTTTGTCATCTGCTCCCCCGCCACACAATGGCCTACTCTCCCAAAAAGCGGGACAGGTTTTTACGTGTGCGTAAGATGTTCTGCGTGCATTTGGACACAGGGCCTCGGTTTGTAGTCTCGTCCGAAGGTTTTTGGGGAGAATGGTGTCGGCACTGAAGTTAAGCCAGGTTAAGGCATATAGTTGATGAATCCAGAAACATTTCTCCCGTCCATTAAATCATGAGAGGTGGTCTGGGTGCTAGTCTTTCGGATGAGAAGATAAATTGAGGTCCCGTGCGTTACATATAATTATTCAGCGCACGTAAAAGAATCCATAGCAGCATGAGAGTTGCCACTGGCAAAATTCTGTTAAAAAAAAAGAAAGAAGCAACTATGATAAGTTATCAAAAAACAGTTGCAGACAGGAACAGAAAAAAAAAAACGGTTGGCGCTGCTCTTGTGGCGACGCACTCTCCCTGAAAAGAGCAGCCCGAATTTCACACAGAAAAATCGGCCGTGACTTAAGGTGGCATAAAATGAAAATCAAAATTTTCACCCACCTTGCATTTTGAACAATGACTACATGCAGCACATAATAATCAATTGTGTAGGCCAGGTTTCCACCAGATGTGTCTGATAGTGTACAGCTCCTTACAGCTCCCCGTTAACCAGCGCTGAGTAATTATGTGTAACGCACGGGACCTCAATTTATATTCTCATCCGAAAGACTGGCACCCAGACCACCTGTCATGGTCTAATAGACGGGAGAAATGTGTCTGGCATCATCAACCATGTGCCTTGACCTGCTCCCCTTAGACCAGCTCCCCAAACAGCTCTGTACCCTGAGCGCTACAGAGCACGTCTTTCTTCGGGTAGATCTGTATTCTGTGCGCTACAGAGCACGTCTTTCTTCGGGTAGATCTGTATATTGTGCGCTACAAAGCACGTCTTTCTTCGGGTAGATCTGTATCCTGTCGGTCACAGCATACACCGCCCTACTGATAAACATTTTCATTTGAATTACGTTATCATATACCTCATCAAAATGATAAATCTTTACTCTGTGAGTTATACAGTATACACTCTAACGCTACAAAATATGTATTCTGTATACACCTTAAACTATAAAAAAGAGTAAAGGTGTTCCCATAACCTATGCGGTTGTTGGGGAGGGAGATATCAGAGACCTCAGCTTCTCCAGGCGCCAGCATATTGAGGGCGGCGCCCATCTCCTCTCCCTCGCTGCGTTACCTTCCCTGACCCTAAAGAGGCAGGTACTCATTGATAGCTGGGTAAACTGGGGAACTGTACTGAAGCCAGGGCGCGCAAATGGTCACCCATCCACTTGATAGCTACGCTCAATGCTGCTTAACCTTAGCTTCGGGAAAACGAGTGCTCTGACCACTGAGCTATCCCGTCCCCTCACACCTCACTGCTGACAAACACTGTCATAGGAGTCACAGGACACGGGCCTATTACTCGTAGAACTGTGAATCAAAACCTACCATCGGTGGATCGGTTGTCTAGAGGAAACGCACCTGCCTAGAAAGCGAAAACTGGGGGTTCGAAGTTTTGGGGGATTTGATCCCCATTTGGGCCCAAAACTTTTCTTCCATTCATTAGACCATAAGTGGTGGTCTGAGTGCTAGACTTTCAGATGAGACGATAAACTAAAGTCCCGTGTGTTACACATATTTATCGCACGTAAAAGAACCTACGGCAACAAGAGAGTTGTCTCTGGCAAAATTCTATATAGAAAAGCTACTCTGATAGGGACACAAAAAATGCAGATTTGTTTGTTTTTTGTTTTGTTTAATGTCCTTCACTACTTGGTGATATAGACACACCCACATTCAAACCATCACCACCACCCTCTCTCTCTCTCTCTCTCTCTCTCTCTCTCTCTCTCTCTCTCTCTCTCTCTCTCTCTCTCTCTCTCTCTCTCTCTCTCTCTCTCTCTCTCTTCTCTCTCTCTCTCTCTCTCTCTCTCTCTCTCTCTCTCTCTCTCATATATATATATATATATATATATATATATATATATATATATATATATATATATATATATATATATATATTATATATATATATATATATTATATATATATATATATATATATATATATATATATATATACAGTAGAGGTCTTACTGGAGAAGAATATATAACCTCAGCAACTGATGTTATGAACTGCTGTGAGTCATATAAAACTTCTTGAACAGTGGCATATCTTTTTTTTTAATATCTAGTCCTCTCCTTCTAAACAGGTCAATAAGAACTGGGCAATCAAACAATAAATGGTGGATTGAAAGAGGATGAGAACAGCAACATGACACATTTTTAGAATATTTGGTATTCCATGCATACAAATGCAGATGCAGGCAGGAAGAGAAAAATACAGAGTGGCGCTGCTCTTTGGTGACACACTCTCACCGGCAAGAGAGCAGCTTGGATTTCACGCAGTGACATTTGCGTGACTTAAAATGGTTTGCAAGACAGTGCAATGCAATATAATACAATAGGACACGATACGTTACAATGCAATACAACACAGCACAACACAACACTACACAACACAATATAATACAATACAGTACAATACAACACAACACAACACAATACAATCCATACCATTCAACGCAGTACTATACAATACAATACAATACAATACAACACAACACAAGGCAATACAATACATTGCAATACAATACAACACAATACAACACAAAATAACACAACACACAACAAAACTATACTATACCATACTGTACTATATGATACTACACTACACTGCATTACACTACACTCCACTCCATGCACTGCACTGCACTACACTGCACTGTATTGTACTATACTGTACTATACTATACAACACAACACAATACATCCTAACACATGGCAATACAACACTTAACAACACAACAAAACAGAACACACCACAACACCAAGCCAATCCAATCATGCTTTTTATAGCCCCGCCGACCACACAGGCCATATTGAGGCTGTCGCCTCGTCAAATTTAAAACTCAGTTTAAAACTATGCAGCTATATACATTTTAAAACGGGGTATAAAACCAACTTCACTGTCCTTGCTTGTCTCAAAGCCCTGGTCAACCACAAGGGACAGCCCAGGACGGCCACCGCGTTTTGAGAGAAAAAACACTTCGATCACACATGAAATGAGATAAAACCAAAACCAGATTCCTTTAAACAACCTTGTCCTCTAAGGACTATACCAACCATGGTAACTATACCACTTTCACTCACATCGGACGGGAAAAGCCAGATTCTTTCAGGAAGTTAAAAGTGGTGTTCTGTGGAACATGCCGAAAAAGGATCTTTAAGGAGTCTGCGGTAAAATGCTTGTGCCTAATATCCTGAACATCTCGACGCTCCAGAAGCAGATGCTTGATGGTTACCCGAACATCACAAGTCATGCACCATGGGGTTCCCTCGCCTTTCAGCAAATGAACCTGAGTGATATGAGAATGACCCGTGTGTATCCTGGTGAGCACTGTTGAACACAACACAACATCATACAACATAATGCAATACAATGCAACACAACAAGATACAAGTTAATGCAACACAATACGACACAATATAATGCAATACAATACTATATTATACCATACTACACAATACATAACAACACAATACAATACAATCACTACTCTCTGTTCCACAGAATACACACTACTACAGATACATTCTCACTCTGAAAGTCACAGTATATGAAAGTCACAGTATACACACTACTACAGGTACATTCTCACTCTGAAAGTCACAGTATACACACTTCTACAGGTACATTCTCACTCTGAAAGTCACAGTATACACGCTTCCACAGGTACATTCTCACTCTGAAAGTCACAGTATACACACTACCACAGGTACATTCTCACTCTGAAAGTCACAGTATACACACTACCACAGGTACATTCTCACTCTGAAAGTCACAGTATACACACTACCACAGGTACATTCTCACTCTGAAAGTCACAGTATACACACTACCACAGGTACATTCTCACTTTGAAAGTCACAGTATACACACTACCACAGGTACATTCTCACTTTGAAAGTCACAGTATACACACTACCACAGGTACATTCTCACTTTGAAAGTCACAGTATACACACTACCACAGGTACATTCTCACTTTGAAAGTCACAGTATACACACTACCACAGGTACATTCTCACTTTGAAAGTCACAGTATACACACTACCACAGGTACATTCTCACTCTGAAAGTCACAGTATACACACTACCACAGGTACATTCTCACTTTGAAAGTCACAGTATACACACTACCACAGGTACATTCTCACTCTGAAAATCACAGTATACACACTACCACAGGTACATTCTCACTTTGAAAGTCACAGTATACACAATACCACAGGTACATTCTCACTTTGAAAATCACAGTATACACACTACCACAGGTACATTCTCACTCTGAAAGTCACAGTATACACACTACTACAGGTACATTCTCACTTTGAAAGTCACAGTATACACACTACCACAGGTACATTCTCACTCTGAAAGTCACAGTATACACACTACCACAGGTACATTCTCACTTTGAAAGTCACAGTATACACACTACCACAGGTACATTCTCACTCTGAAAGTCACAGTATACACGCTACCACAGGTACATTGTCACTCTGAAAGTCACAGTATACACGCTACTACAGGTACATTCTCACTCTGAAAGTCACAGTATACACGCTACTACAGGTGCATTATCATTCTGAAAGTCACAGTATGCACGCTACTAAAGTTTAACTTTACTCTGTCAGCCACAGCTCGCACTGTATCAAAGGAGAATGATCACTGACTGCCATGGTGCGGACAGAACACGCCCCTTGATCAGACTGCAGTGCAGAAGGAGGACCAGGTGTGCAGCCGCTGGGTGAAGCTGCTACCTAACCCTGCATGCAACGGTCAGCAGCAACAGCCTCACCCGGCAGAGGACTGCACACAGGACACGGTCTCCGCGGAGCAGGCAGCCTCTGGAGTCACTGAAGTCACGGTCAGCAGCCTTTGCTGCCTACGGTTGAGGAGGTCAGTTCACACCTGCAGAGTTGTGCTAGTCAGTTTACACCTGCAGAGCTGTGCCAGTCAGTTCACACCTGCAGAATTGTGCCAGTCAGTTCACACCTGCAGAATTGTGCCAGTCAGTTCACACCTGCAGAATTGTGCCAGTCAGTTCACACCTGCAGAGTTGTGCCAGTCAGTTCACACCTGCAGAATTGTGCCAGTCAGTTCACACCTGCAGAGTTGTGCCAGTCAGTTCACACCTGCAGAATTGTGCCAGTCAGTTCACACCTGCAGAGTTGTGCAAGTCAGTTCACACCTGCAGAATTGTGCCAGTCAGGTTGACACTTGTACAATTGAATCTGTCAGTGTGACACCTGTGTTATTGTACCTGTCAGAATGACTCCTGTATTTCTGTTCAAGTCAGAGTGAAAACTGTGTGAATGTATATATATATATATATATATATATATATATATATATATATATATATATATATATATATATATATATATATATATATATATATATATATATATATATATATATATATATGGTCCTTACTAAATAATTCCTTACTCAATAAGTCCCCAAATGATGCCTTCAAAGACTTTTATCTTATCGCGTTATTTTTTTATCTTTGAAAGACATCAATTTTATGATGAGAATCAAGTTGTAACTGGTCACCTGCGCTTGTTTTTCTCCACTATATTTTCTCAATTGTATCATTATTATATTTGTGTGAAGCATGATTAGACTACATTTAGGATTGATAAGCCTGCATAAACTGTGTCTGTGATTGTCTGTCTATCTATCTATCTATCTATCTATCTATCTATCTATCTATCTATCTATCTATCTATCTATCTATCTATCTATCTATCTATCTATCTATCTATCTATCTATCTATCTATCTATCTATCTATCTGTCTGTCCGTCTGTCTGTCCGTCCGTCCGTCCGTCCGTCCGTCCGTCCGTCCGTCCGTCCGTCCGTCAATCTATCTATCTATCTATCTATCTATCTATCTATCTATCTATCTATCTATCTATCAGTCTATCTATCTATCTATCTATCTATCTATCTATCTATCTATCTATCTATCTATCTCTATCTATCTATCTATCTATCTATCTATCTATCTATCTATCCATCCATCCATCCATCCATCTATCTATCTATCTATCTATCTATCTATCTATCTATCTATCTATCTATCTATCTATCTATCTATCCATCTATCTATCCATCCATCCATCTATCTATTTATCCATCCATCTATCTATCTATCTATCTATCTATCTATCTATCTATCTATCTATCTATCTATCTATCTATCTATCTATTTATCCCTTATTCTGGCGACCGTGGGGGCACCCCTGAAGACTTGACAACCAGTTCCCTCCATTCCTATCTATGTTCTGCCTTTCTCAAAATTTGGTTGAGTTTCCATTCGCTGATGTTGTCCTCCCATCTCTTCCTTGGTCTGCCTCGTTTTCTTCCTCCTTGGACAGTGCCTTGCAGTATTATTTTTGCAAGTTCATTTGATCTTGTGACATGCCCGTACCATTTAAGTTCACGCTTCTTTACAACTGAAAGAAGATTTTCGTAGGGGACCAATGTTTTGCTGGACTCTGTTGTGGACTTCTTCGTTGCTTATGTGGTCTCTGTGGGAGATGCTAAGGAGTCTCCGAAAGCATCTCATTTCTACTGCCTGTACTCTTCTCTCCAAATCAGCAGCCAGGGTCAACGATTCACAGGCATACAGAAATATGGATATGTCAAGGGAGCGCATTAATCTGATCTTGGAGTTGAGTAAAATATTTGTATCTTTCCAAATGGTGCTCAGCTTTGACAGTGCTGTTATTGTCTGTGCAATCCTGCATACTACCCCTGGCTTGGACCCCCTGTCTGATACAACGGCTCACAAGTACTTGAAGCTTTGAACCGTTTCCAGCTCCTAATCATTGACCCTGATATCAGTGCTGATGCCCTTGGCATTGTTGGTCATCAGTTTGGTCTTCTATGCACTGATTTCCATGCCGTATGTTTTAGAGGCCTTGTTCAGGGGTTTTGCTAGGCTGGCAAGCTCTTGTCTGATCCTGCTAGTCCGTCAATGTCATCTGCGAAGCGGAGGTTTGTGATCGTTCTGTCACCAGTGCTGACTGATCCTGTATGGTGTTCCAGTGCATCATCCATGATTCTCTCAAGGAGATGTTGAAAAGGGTGGGTGAGAGTAGACAGCCCTGTCTTACTCCAACTGTTGTTAGAAACTACTCTTCAGTGTTGCTGTTGTAGTACACTGCACTGGTGTCATTGTTGTACAGCTCTTTGATGACTCTGATCAGGTTTGCATTGATGCTGCACAAATTCATGGTTGTCCACAAAACTGCATGCCACACCCTGTCGAATGCCTTCTTAAAATCAATGCTTACATGGTAGAGGTCTTGTTGGTGTTGAAGGTACCGCTCATAGAGTATTCTGAGGTTGAATATCTGTCCAGTTGTGCTACGCCCTGCTCTGAAACCTGCTTGTTCCTCAGCAATGATGATCTCTAACAAAGGCTGAGTGTGTAATTACCTCTAGTTACAGTCTTCGCTTCTCCATCCCTGCTGCTGCAGTTACAGCTTCTTCTGCACATGCTGGTGACGGGGTAGCTCAGTGGTCAGAGCACTCGCTTTCCCCAAGCTGAGGTTAAGCAGCGTTGAGCGAGGTTACCAAAGTGGATGGGTGACCGTTTGCGCGCCTTGGCTTCAGTACAGTCCACCAGTTTACCCAGCTGTTAATGGTTATCTGCCTTTTCAGGGTCAGGGAAGGTAACGCAGCGAGGGAGAGAAGAGATGAGCGCCGCCCTCTACATGCTCGCTGTTCGACCACAGAGGTTAAAAGGCACCTTTACCATTTCCTTTTTAAATACATTTTGGACAAAAGGTGCCCACTGGACATCTCTTGTCTTTTTGGCCTGAGTAAAATTGTTGTTGTTGGGTTGTTTCTTCGGAGAAACAACCACGCAAGACGGCCACAAAATATGGTACAGTGGAGATGAGAAACTACACCAACACGGAGTAGGCTTCATTGTCAGGAAAGAGATTGTGTCAAGCATCATCAACTGCACACCAATATCCAGCAGACTCATCTCAATCAGAGTCTCTGCAAAACCCCAGAATCTCACCATCATCCAAGTGTATGCTCCAACATCTGACTACGATGATGACCAGATAGAAGAATTCTATGAAGAACTTGAAAACGTCATCTCCAAAACGCCCAAAAAAGACATCCTTATTGTGGAAGGCGATTGGAATGCTAAGGTGGGACCTGATGCCTATGACACCTGGGCAGGAACCACAGGACGCTTTGGACTGGGAGAAACAAATGACAGAGGACAGCGGCTGCTGGAATTCGCAAAGAAGCACAAACTAACTCTGGCTAACACACCTCCACCCTCACAAGCCATCTAGAACATCAACCTGGCACTCACCAAATGGTCTGATTCATAATCAAATTGACTACATTCTGTCACCCCAAAGATTCAAATCCAGCATAAACAAGGCAAATACAAGAACATTCCCAGGAGCTGACATTGGCAGTGACCACGACCTTGTACTTACCACCATCAGGCTGAAACTGAAAGCAAAACAACAGCCAAAAAGCCCACGCATAAGATTCGACCTGGAAAAACTCAAAGACCCAACAGTGGTTGAGATCTTCCAAGCCAACATTGGAGGAAAGTTCGCCGCACTCACAGCCATTGACAATGATGTGAACACATTAGCCAACAACATCAAAGAAGTGCTAACGACAGCAGCAGAAGAAACATTAGGCAGAAGCAGAACAAAGAAACAACCCTGGGTGACAAATGAGGTTCTTGACCTCTGCGACAAAAGAAGAGAACTTAAGAAGCAAAAGTTCACAAGTCAAGAAGCCAACAACAAGTACATGGATAGCCACAGAGAAGTGAGGAAAAAGATGAGAGAAGCCAAAGAAGCGTGGATAGAAGAACAATGCAACAACATCGAAGATGGAATGGCCAAGGGAAACAGCAAAACAGCTTACAACACTCTGAAAGCACTAACGAAAACCGCACAGCCTAAAGCCTCTGTTATTGAAGACAAAGAAGGAAATCTTTTAACGGAAAACAATGCCATCCTCCAGCGCTGGACAGAATACTGTGAGGGATTGTATAACTACCCACTACGCCCAGATACCAACATAGTTTCCAACAAACCCCCTGAACACCAAGATAAAGACCCACCAATACTAAGGTGTGAAGTAGACACAGCTATTAAGCAATTGAAGAAGGGGAAGTCCCCTGGAATCGATAACATCCCAGCTGAACTCATAAAAAATGGAGGGAATGAAACAGCAAGGCGATTCACAGACCTTTGTCAGAAGATCCACGACACCAAAGAATGGCCAAAAGAATGGACACAGTCTCTTGTAATACCCCTGCCAAAGAAAGGAAACCTCAAGCAATGCCAGAACTACAGAACCATCAGTCTCATAAGCCATCCTAGCAAGATCATGCTGCAGGTAGTCCTCAACAGACTGAAAAACCAAGCAGAAAAACTCCTGGCAGAAGAACAAGCGGGCTTTAGACCAAAACGCAGCACAATGGAACAAATTTTCAACCTGAGAATTCTGATAGAGAAGCATCTCCAACACCAAAAAGACTTGTACCACAATTTTATAGACTTCAAAAAGGCCTTTGACAGGGTATGGCATGACGGCCTCTGGCAAGTACTCAGGCACTTCAACATTGACAACTGCCTAATTGAAGTCATCAAGGCTCTGTACGAGAATGCAAGAAGTGCAGTTTTCATGAACAACCACGTGGGCGAGTTCTTCAAGACCACGGTTGGGGTCCGCCAGGGCTGCCTTCTCTCACCTGTACTCTTCAACCTCTTCCTCGAAAACATCATGACAGAGACACTGCAAAACCACCACACTTCCATCTCCATTGGTGGACGACCCCTTTGCAACCTCAGATTTGCAGATGACATTGACCTCATGGGCAGCAGCAAACAAGAACTGCAAATCCTCACAGACAGTCTAACAGACCGAGCGAGCGCATACGGCATGGAGGTCAGTACAGAGAAATCGAAGATCATGGTCAACAGCGCGAGTAATGACAGCACGGAAATAAAGATGAATGGAGAAATATTGGAAGAGGTGAGCCAATTCAAATACTTAGGCTCCATCCTAACAAAAGATGGCACATCAAACAATGAGGTGAAAGCTCGCATTGCAACAGCAACATCTGCTCTAGTCAGACTCCAGAGGATCATCAGAAGCAACAACATCAGCTTCTGCACCAAATACCACCTCTACAAATCCCTCGTAATATCTATCCTCCTATATGGCTGTGAATCATGGACTCTGACAGCAGAGTTAGAGAGAAGAATCCAAGCATTCGAGAACAAGTGCCACAGAAGACTCCTCAAAATATCATACAAAGAACACAAGACCAATAACTATGTGAAAGAGGAAATCAAAAAGCGTGTGGGCCCCCAAGAGCCTTTGCTCTCCACCATAAAGAGGAGAAAGCTGATGTGGTTTGGTCACACCACAAGACACAACACCCTAGCAAAAACCATCTTGCAAGGAACAGTCGAGGGCAAAAGAAGAAGAGGCCGCCAAAAGAAATCATGGGTTGACAACATCAAAGACTGGACTGCCCAACCCCTGCAACGCCTCCTACTAGCCACACAGGATCGTGAAGCATGGAAAAAGATCTCCGTTGCGTCTTCTCTCATGTCCCCCCTACGTCCTTTGGGACATGGGACTGAGTGAGAGTGAGAGTGAAAATGAAAAACAAAATTCTGGTGCCATAGACAAAAGTATGTGACTTGAAATAGCTAGTGCTCAAAGTGTGATTCGGGTGAGGAAACATAGATACATTTTGAGTTGATCTGCCATTTCTGTTTAAACCATAGGGAACAGATTCTCCGTAAAAACATAAATAACAAGTATAGACGAACACTTTGGCTTTGCGATTAACATACGGACATGCACATGATAAAATCGGTAGCAAATAATTATCTGTACCTAGCCTTTGAAAAAAGAACAAGCATGTGAAACGTCCCGTACGCTTTAGCACATTTCACGTGGCGTGTGTGTGTGTGTGTGTGTGTGTGTGTGTGTGTGTGTGTGTGTGTGTGTGTGTGTGTGTGTGTGTGTGTGTGTGTGTGTGTGTGTGTGTGAGTGTGTCTGTGTGTGTGTGAGTGTCTGTCTGTCTGTCTGTGTCTGTCTGTCTGTCTGTGTGTTTGTGTGTCTGTGTCTGTGCGTGTGTGTGTGGGTGGGTGGGTAGGTGGGTTGGTGTATGCGTGTGTGTGTGTGTGTGTGTGTGTGTGTGTGTGTGTGTGTGTGTGTGTGTGTGTGTGTGTGTGTTGTGCACGCGCGAGAGCGCGCGTAGGTACGAGCGTGTGTGTGCGTGCTTGCGTGCGTACGTGTGTGTGTGTGTGTGTGTGTGTGTGTGTGTGTGTGTGTGTGTGTGTGTGTGTGTGTGTGTGTAGGAGAAAGAGAAGGTGTGTGTGTGTGTGTATGTGTGTGTGTGACTCTGTGTGTGTGTTTGTGTGTGTGTGTATGACTGTGTGTGTGTTTATTTGTGCATGTTTGTGTATTGGTATAGTAAGCTATTTTAACACATAAGAAAATTCCTGACCAAGAAATGGTTTTTTTTAGCTTGGAGCAAAAGTACAATGTTTTTTCATAGATTTTTTCGTCTGTAGTAAAAGTTAAATAGTTAATAAGCTCTCTCTCTCTCTCTCTCTCTCTCTCTCTCTCTCTCTCTCTCTCTCCTCTCTCTCTCTCTCTCTCTCTCTCTCTCTCTCTCTCTCTCTCTCTCTCTCTCTCTCTCTCGGGGGGACGATAAAACATGGCGTCCAAGAGGCAGTGCATTTGAGGCGCTGCGAAAAACTGTGTGTGCCACAACGTCTGAAAGGAATGTTCCGACCTGAAACTTGTGCTGCAATTTAATAAGGAGCATTAGTACATAAAACGACCTCAAAATGGTGGACTTAGTGATGTGGAGGGCGGCAATTGGGGTGTTTGCTGCAAAATGTCAGCGTGTGTCAGGCGTCTATAAAAAGATGTCAACAAACGCCGCACAGGTGAACAAAACCACTGACACTGAGACACACCTATCAACAGCTGATGTCGTGGTGGGCTTTGTGTGCGGTGCCATGCTGATTTTTTTGTTTAACTGTTTCATCAGGAATTTGGACACATTTTTTTCATTCGACTGCGTTTGCCTTGAGTGGAACTATATTTCAAAAGGGACAACGTGGCAGGAGATGACAGATGCATGTGACAGTGTCAGTGGGCCAGCGGGTCAGTCTGCATTACACGTGCACGTGCCTCTCGTGGCCTGTTGTGTGCAGCACGCTGCCTTGTCCCTACGCAGGCTGCTGTTGCTAGGCGGCGACATAGAAACAAACCCAGGGCCAAATACGGATGGGCAGACGGAAGCAAAAGGCAATACAGACAAAACAGACGCAGTACCGAATACACCAACTGATGTCAGCGATCTGATGAGCACAATAATGCAAAATATACAGCAGCAGTTTACAGAACAAACTGGCGTCATCAGAAGTGATTTAGGGGAAATCAAGAATGAACTTCTGCAAGTAAAGAAACAGTGTGAAGAAATCAATCAAAGATGTGACAGACTGGAAAGAGATCAGAGAGAGTTGGCAGGGACAGTCACAGAAATGACAGAAGACGTACACCAGCTGTTTGAAGAAAGAAATGAAGACAGAGAAGAGGTGCAACAACTGAATGATACCATCAGGAGCATGAAGTCAGAAATTGATCAGCTAAAATCAGACACGGACAGACTGGAAGACTTTTCAAGGAGAGACAACTTGCGATTGTTTGGCATTCCACAGCAAACTGCCAGAGAGACCCACGACTCCTGTGCTCAGTCAGTCATCAACGTGTTGAATAGTGTGGATGACCACAAGACCTGGACTGTGGACGACATAGCCCGAGCACATCGTACAGGGCAGGCACGAGATGGACAGCCCAGGCCTATGATTGCCAAATTCAGTAGGTGGAGAGACAAGATGAGCATCCTGACTGGCAAAGACCTGAGGCAGAAGTTGCAAGACGAAGGTGTCAGGGTGGCCAACGACCTGACCAGAGCCCAGGCGCAGATGGTGGCTGCAGCACGCAGAGAGGGGAAGAGAGCCTACTTCCACAGGGGGCAGATGGTGATCGGGCCCAGCCTTCCAGACCCCCGATCCTACGCAGAGGTGGTGGAGAGTGGGGGTGCACAGCAGTCCTCCACCCCTGTCCCCTCCTCTCAGCCCAGTCAACATGGGGATTCCCCTTTCCTCACCGGCAGAGGGGGTGTGACGTCAGAGGATGGCCCCACGCCTGGCAGCCGACAGAAGACGACCAGCGGCAGGCCCCCTTCTCCCTCCTCCTCTCGCTCTGGGACACGGACAGCACGAGACCACTACAGGCGTGACGTCACCGAAGGCAGTACGGGCGGGCGTTTCCATAGCAGCCACGGGGCGATTCCGCGAGGTGAACGCCACAGCTCAGCGCCGGTTGGCGGGGATTCCCCCCGCTGTGACGTGGCGTGTCCTGCTGACGGTGAGGGGCGTGCTGCACGTGACGGGCCTCTGTCCTACCAGCAGACGGGTATGCGGGATTTCCTGCGTAACCCACCGCGCCAGTCGTCTGCTCGCGGCAAAACAGCCAGTGACAACAAAAACTGTCGCAGAAGTCAGCGCCCTAGCAGCTTGAGGAAGACCTAGGACAGGCCCGGCCATCCATGTCAATACACATTTTTGAATTATAATGTAGAAAACTTGTACAGTAAATTAAAAGATGTATCTTTTATAAACTATGTAAGTAAGTTTGATTTTGCTTGCCTCACAGAAACTTTTCTTGACTCTAATTTCGATTACAGTGGTGTTTTTCTTGATTATCTAAAGTTTTATGTACCTGCTCAAAAGTTTTCCCATCATGGAAGGAACTCTGGAGGAGTGCTTTTGTTAGTTAGAAGGACTTTAGAAAAATATGTTGAAGAAATTAAAATAGAGTGTGAAAACACTGTTGCTATTAAAGTAAACAAATGTATATTTAATTTAGAAAAAGATGTTATTTTGATAGCATGCTATGTCGTGCCAGAAGGTGGTCCTATTTACAATGAAAAACTAATTAAGGATGGTGTTATATTATTAGAGGAAGCCTTGTTGCAGTATTTTCAAAAAGATGACTTTCATTTCATGATTGTAGGAGACTTGAATGCCAGGACAGGTCAAGAACAAGCTGACCTTGAAGTCATGTCAAATTATCTGGATGATGTTGAGTATGACAGTATGAATGATGAACTTAGTGTGCGTGCTTCTAAAGATGACACAATGAACAATTTTGGCAGGTCCTTGTTAGATTTATGCTTTATGTTTGACATGGGGATTCTGAATGGTTGTTGTGAGGGAGATAAGGAAGGGGAATATACATTTGTGTCTCCTAATGGATGCAGTGTAATTGACTATT
Source organism: Stramonita haemastoma (assembly GCA_030674155.1). NCBI lineage: Eukaryota > Metazoa > Mollusca > Gastropoda > Neogastropoda > Muricidae > Stramonita > Stramonita haemastoma. The sequence goes on from CM060343.1 coordinate 30,578,033, forward strand.
TTCTTGTTCCTAGTGAAATATTATCATGTTTTGATATGTGTATTGGAGAATGTGTTTATTCATGGCACCTCCCTGTTGAAACAACATGGAAAGTAAATAATGAATGCACTAGTATTGAAAGCAGAGAACAAGAGAGTGTAGAAAAAATCATATGGTCAGAAGATTTTGTAGAAGTATATAAACAAGAACTTAATAGTGCAGAATTTCAAGAAAGTATAGAAGTAGCTTCCCAACTATTAAACACAGATATAAATGATAGCCTAGATCACTTTGTTAAAGCGTTATGTGGAGCTGCTGCATGCATGGTTAGAACAGTTAGAAAAGGTAGAAAAAAATGTAATGACTGGTTTGATGCTGAATGTGAAAGAAAGAAACAAGAAGTTAAGAGATTATTAAAAAGATTTCAACGTTGTAAAACAAATGAGGATAAAACAGAAAAAAGACAAATGTACACTAATGCTAGAAAAGAATACATCCATCTAAGAAAAACTAAAGAAAGAGATTTTAATGATAAGAGATTAGAAAAACTTGAAACTTCTTCTAAGGACTCCAAAACGTTTTTGGTCTGTTATCAGATCGGTTAACCGTAAGTCACTAGTAAATAATGATATAACTATTCAACAATGGTATGATCACTTTATGAAGGTCTTTAATGACTTTAATTGTGCAGAAACACAAGAGAATGTGGATGTACTACAGGAAGATGAAATATCTGAACCACTGTTTAACAATGCTATATCTCATAATGAGATTTTTGATGCTATTAAACATTTAAAAACAGGGAAAAGTGCTGGTCCTGATAAAATAATTGGAGAAATGCTCAAGTTCACTAACTCCACAGTAATTACTTTTCTTGCTCAGCTATTTAATCATCTGTTTGAAACAGGTGCTTTCCCTTTAGAGTGGGCCAAATCCGTAATAATTCCAATTCATAAAAAAGGAGATATTAATAATCCTGACAACTATCGTGGAGTAGCTCTAACCAGTATATTAAGTAAACTTTATACTTACATTTTGAATAAAAGATTAACTCAATGGGCAGATAATGAAGAAAAATTAATTGAAGAGCAAGCGGGCTTTAGAGCGAAATACAGCACTGTAGATCATATATTTACTTTATACTCTCTTGTTCAAAAACATTTGCTTTCCAGTAAAAAATTATACGTTGCTTTTGTAGACTTTAAAAAGGCCTTCGATTCTGTGAATAGAAATATATTGTGGAATGTACTACGAAAAATCGGTGTAAATGGTAAACTTTATCTCTCCCTTAGAGCTATTTACGATTCAGTTTTAGCCTGTGTGCGTGCAGGGAACAAATATTCCGATTTTTTTGATTGCCCCAAGGGAGTGAAGCAGGGTTGTATTTTAAGCCCACAAATGTTTTCATTTTTTATAAATGAACTAGCTATTGAGCTATCTAAAAAAGGAAAGCATGGTATTCAAATGATTCCTGGAGCAACAGAGGTATTTTTACTACTTTTTGCTGATGATATTATTCTTTTGTCTGAGACTGTTGTTGGTTTACAAAATCAGTTAAGTATCTTAAAAGAGGAAGCAGATCGTTTTGATTTATCAGTAAATATGGATAAAACAAACATAATTGTTTTTAGAATGGGTGGGCATTTATCAGTTCGTGAAAAATGGTTTTATGGAAATGATGAAGTAAAAATAACTAATACTTATAAATATTTAGGGATGATATTTTCAACAAGGCTAAGTTTAAATTTTGCATGGGAAGAATCTTGTAGGAAGGGGAAAAAAGGTGTAATAGAAATTTTAAAAACATTACGAAAGCTTAATACGATAGACTTTTCTCTTTTCTGGAAATTGTTTGACACACAAATTGAGCCTTTGCTTACATACGCTTCAGAAATATGGGGATTTAAGGTAAATGCACAAATGGAAAAAGTTCACACATATGCCATGAAACGTTTTTTAAATGTACCAATACATTCATCTAATACTGTACTTTATGGAGAGACAGGAAGATATCCTTTATATATAAGAACTTTTGTGAAAGGTATTAAATATTGGTTAAAACTGTTGAAACTTCCACAAACACGTTTATGCAGACAGTCGTATGAAATGTTGATTTTTCAGATGGAACTGGGTAAAGAGAACTGGGCCTATCAGGTTAAAAGAGTTTTGTCGGAACATGGCTTTGGGATTGTGTGGATGTCTCAGGAAGTAGGTAATGAACGTCAGTTTCTTTCGGAATTTAAAGATAGGCTCATTTGTTCTTTTAAGCAAAACTGGCACTCAGATATGGAAAGTAAAAATAAATATAGCTGGTTCTTTTCTTTCAAATCCGTCTTTCAGACTGAAAAATATCTAAAAGTAATAAATGATAAATGGCACAGGATAAATTACGCTAGATTCAGGTTAAGAACTTTGGGTTTTAATGCTAACAAAAGATGGTTCCAGACTGAGACATCCATACAGTTACCATGTCCATTATGTGGTCATAATGTTGATGACGAAGTTCATTTTCTGTTCCAATGTAAAGCATATGAAACTGTACGTAATAAACATACTTTTTTAAGTCTACAATCTGCAGAAATTCAAGATATTGTTTCTATTTTGTCATCTGAAAATGAACATGTGATTAAATCTGTTGCTAAGTTTATCGCAGAAGCACAAAAATTAAGACAAAGCCAAGTCACCGCCAATTGTATTAATATGAATTGATATAGTAACAGTACTAGTAGCAATGTATTCTCGAGTAAGCAGATTTCAAAAAGGTTGATATCTATCATATGTAATTTGAACGGATGGTCGATACGAAAATGGTCGTTTGTTATTGCATTTCAGTTTACTTTTTCTTTTTTCTTTTCTTTGTATGTACTGGGTGATTTGTAACTGTATAGACGTCAGTGTTATAATTAGGTTGTTACAAGTGGATGGTTCATTTTCTTTTTGCCAAATTCAATTGTATTGATCACGCATTTTACTTTTTGTTTACTGTTTCTTAAAAAAAAAATTGTGTTACCTCCCTTGTCAAAAGGCCTAGTTGGGCAATGACAATAAAGTGTTAAAGCGTTAAAAAAAAAAAAAAAAAAAAAAAAAAAAAAGCGTCTCTCTCTCTCTCTCTCTCTCTCTCTCTCTCTCTCTCTCTCTCTCTCTCTCTCTCTCTCTCTCTCTTTCATTCTTTCTTTCTTTCTTTCTGTTTAATCTTTATTCCATTACACACACATATACATCGTGGTGTACGCACGCGCATGCACACACGGAAAAATTAACACAGACACACAAAAACAACACTTGCACAGATACAAACACACACACAAACACACACACAAACACACACGCAAACATGCGATCGCGTACGCACACACGCACACATAAACAAATACGCAAACGCATGCACGCACACACATGCACGTACATAACACACGTATATAATTAAACATACACACATATTCTCGCGCGTGTGGGCTGGCATACACACACACACACACACACACACACACACACACACACACACACACACACACACACACACATACACACGTGCGCGCGCACTCGCTCGCGCACGCATGCACGCAAGCACGCACGCTCAGGTACACACAAACACACACACACACAAACTCTCTCTCTCTCTCTCTCTCTCTCTCTCTCTCTCTCTCTCTCTCTCTCTCTCTCTCTCTCTCTCTCTCTCTCTCTCTCTCTCTCTCTCTCTTCTTTGTCATCAGACCATATAAGGAGTTTCTGACTTCAGGAAAAAAACGTTAACTAAAGTGGTAAGGGCAGGTCACACGAACATCTGGACTGGCCAAGAGAGAGACAAGAGACAGACAGAGGAAACAAAGGGAACACATCAGAGAGTGGTCTGGCCTTGAGTTTAACAATTTGCTACGAAGATCAAAGGACTGCGAGGCGTGGAAGAAGCTAGTTGCAAAATCATCCGGGGTGCTCCCACAATCTATGCGACCACAGGATCGGTGAAGGTGCAGGGAGGCATGTGAATCCTGAGAGATTCCTACCAGACATTCAAACGAGTCTGTAAGGGGAAGGGAAGGGGGGGGGGGGGGGGGGCAAAGACCCGGGGCCATAGCCATGAAGCTGAACACTGAGCAGAAGCCGATCAGTGTCAGGATTTTAATGCAAAGTAGTTTGTGCTATACTTAGCGATGGTGTTGTTAGGGAGAAGTTCTAAACGTCAGTTAGATTTTGTCAAAAATGCCCTCTTTCCACCCTGTTTTTCAATACATTGTATACGGGAAACACACTATGGCTAATGCCCTCCAAGATCATGTTGGCTGTGTCTCCTATCGACCATACTTTTCATTATTGTCTTGGAATGCGGGCCGAAATAGCTCAATGGTCAGAGCGCTCGCTTTCCTGTAGTCAAGTTAAGCAGTGTCGAGCGTGGTTACCAGTTGGATGGGTGATCGTTTGCGCACCTTGGCTTCTGTACAGTCCCCTCAGTTCACCCAGCTATAAATGGGTACCTGCCCTCTTTAGGGTCAGGGGTGGTAAAGCAGCGAGGGAGAGAAGATGGGCGCCGCCCTCAATATGCTGGCCCAAAGAGAAGCTGAGGTCTCTGAAGCCTCGCTGCCCTACGATTGCGTAGGTTATGAGACACCCTTACCTACCTTGGAATGCACCATGCCTAAAGTCCTTCTAGCATTCTCTTACACTGCCATAGCTATCATATTCCTGGAACATAGTGTTACGTTGCTAATGCTTCTCAGGATTATTCTAGCTTACTCTTATACTGCCATAGCTTATCTTATTCCTGGAATATACTATTGCTAATGCCTTCAGGATTAAGATAGCTTTGTCTTCTACCTACCACAGTCTTGAAATACGTAATGGCTAATACCCCCCCCCCCCCTATCATGTTAGTTGTGTCTTCTGTGTATCATACTGTTCATCATAGATATGGAATGCATCATGCTTAATGTCAACCAGGATCGTGTCAGCGTAGTCAGCACAGGAGAAAGAACAACTGAAGAGATTTGCTATACATGGAACATAAGTGGCTGGGCACGTTATAATTGAAGAACTCAACAATCCTGTTTGGAGACTGCAGACAATATCAATCACACATGGCATATGAATTTGCTCTGAGATGGCCAGATTGATGAGGCTGGAAACAATATCAACAACGTATTTATGGCATTGAAATCTGCACTGAAAAGACCAGATGAACACAATATCAACAACATATGGCATGGAAATATTCACTGAGAAGACCAGGTTAATATCCTCCAACATCCCCACCATCATTGCCGACATAAATGAATACCAAAGGGAAAAACCTAGATATGAACAAGTAAAAAGTGCAGTGATCTGGGATCAATATCTCTCATGCAGTCAGTGATCCAAGCCTGTCATTTTCACAAAGGCAGCACAGCAACAACAGCGCTGTCCGTCCTGAATCCTGTCAGAAAGAAAAAGAAAATCTCCATGAAACAAAACAGAGCTCCAGGCAGCAGTGGCGGGTTCCCTCTTGCTGTATCATGTGAGGCATGGACAGTGACAGAGAAGGCAGAAAAAAGAAGCCAAGCTATGGGGATGGAGTTGTTTTGGAGAACAACTCTTCAGTGCAGTGCCCCCCATTACTCCACACAGACCCACAGGGAGAAGACATGTAGAACAGATATGGAATAGACACTGCAGCTACTCTGTGGCTGAAACAAGCCTAGCTCAGCTCTCTGGCTGTCTGTCTGTTAGGAGGTCTCCATAACATAAGTTTGACCATTGCTGTACATCCTGATTGTTTTGTCTGTTCAGTTGAGGCTGTCTGTGCTGACAAGATCAAACACCTTGATGAGGTCAATGCAAGCATTACATGATCATCTTTTGTTCTCTGCACTTCTCATGGAGTTGGTAAAGGAAAATACTAAAGTACCAAGAGGCATGGAAGGTGGATAGTGTTTCGGATTATTTGCTAGGGTATCTAGAAATACCTGATTTGAAACCCAAACACTTAGCTTTGCGAACAGGAATGTTCTTGCCCCTCTTTACTGGGCAAAGAAGCCAAGCATTACACACACTGAAAGTGCATGATATTAAACAGGATCATACGAAGCTAGGTGTGTACACAGAGCCAGCAAAGATCATGCTATTCCCTAACAATGATAAACTGTGTTTGGTGAAACATCTCCACAGGTAATTAGAGGTCACAAGGGAGTTCCACAAAGGCTCAAATCTAATTATCAACTATATTAAGCCTTTGTAATTGTCCACAATTGGCAGGACAATCACAAACTTACGTTTTGCAGATAACGTCGACGGCCTAGCTGGAGAAGAACAAGAGCTAGTCAGCCTGGTAAATCACCTTGGTAAAGCCTCATCAGCATACGGCATGCAGAGCAATGCAAAAAAAAAAAAAAAAAAAAACAGCTGATGACAAATAGTGCCAATGGCGTCATTAATGACGTAATTATTGATGGTAAGAAAATCGGACCATCCATAGCTTCAAATATCTGGGAGCGATATAGTATCAGATGAAGGATCAAAACCTGAAATTCTCTCCAGGATAGCCAAGACCACAGCTGCAATGACCAAACTTAAAGTCCTCTGAAATGATAAGAACATCGCCATCAGCTTCAAAATCAGACTGATGTGTTCCCTGATCATGTCCATATTTTTTTACGCATGTGAAATATGGACTATAACAGTATACGTTGAAAAAAGGATACAGGCAATGGATATTAGATGTTTTCGCAAGCTCCTAGGCATTTCATTCAGAGATCACATCACTAATGAAGAAGTGAAAACTAGAATAAAGAATGCCGTAGGTCCACAATTATGAAGAGCTCATAACTTCAGTGGAAAAAATGCAAGCTACAGTTGTACGGGCACGTCACACGATCATCTGGACTGGCCAAGACAGTTCTACAGGGAACAGTAAGGGGAGGGAGACAAAGAGGCAGACAGAGAAAACGATGGGAAGACATCATCAGAGAGTGGACAGGCCTTGGGTGGAACGACCTGCTACAGAGGGCGGAGGATCGTGGGGAGTAGAGGAGGCTGGTTGCAGAATCTTCAGTTGTGCCCCCATGGTCCACGGGACTACGGGACAGGTTAGAGTGAAGGTGAAGATTAAACCTTTTGACCCCATTCCCAGGGAATCTTTTTCACACTGGGTAAAAACAGTACTTTAAATGGCATGCATAAATACCCCAAAATTTGGAAGCCACAGTAGATGTGCTGCTAGTACTAGTGCAGCTGCCAGTCATTGTGCATCCCTTGCACCTATTATGAAGGCTGTGTGCTGGAATAGTTAGACAACTATTTTTGGGTAAATATCATGACAGAGCTGTTACTCCAATCTTCGAACAATCAGTTTGGACACCTACTTTACAAAACAATAATGTTTCACATCTGAATTTGTTTCTTCTGTGGATAGTGTCTTCATTGAACACTGATTTGTCAATCAATTTTGTTGCAGGCCTGTTTTTCACTGAGTAAGGTGTATTGAATGGATCGTATATGTCCACAAGGTCGCTTAAGTCTCAAGTGATTTATCTGTACAATAAATGGATGATAAATAATCTTATAATTAAACTAATCTTACGCTACAAAAGGGGATTTTAAATGGAATCAATTTTAATCTTTTGAGGGGAAGAGAAATGATGCACCCTCTCCAGTGATTTGGGATACTCCTGGTGAGCACACCTCCCTATTGTAAGCCCAGTGGACACAGATGCTACTTACTGGCTGGCTGAGAGCATGCTGTGCTGCTGCATCTCTTGCGTAACTTATCTTCCCTCCAACAGAATCAAACTAATGCTAATTGAACTCCACTTTCCTAGCGTTAACCTAGTTAATTGTAAGTTTATGTGTTACTTATTAATCTTCTCCTTTCACTTTTCAGGTAAAAAGAACAAGCACAACGTACTTAACATAAATCAGACATGAGCAACTTGTCAGCTGATGATGCTGGACTCCAGGATAACGCTACACGTGGATCAGATGTGATACCAATGTATGAAACCCCTGAATATCGAACAGCTGTGATCATCTGGAAAATATACCCTCCATTTATAGTGATGTTGGGAGCCTTTGGAAACATCGCCACTTTCTGTATCATGCGTCGTATCAAGGACCACAACTCATCTCAACATGCTATTCTTATGGCCCTTGCTGTGTCTGATTTTACACTTCTGTGTACTGAACCCATTAACAGATGGCTTAATTATGTCTTTGACATTGAACTTCGACTTTTACATGCAGCACTGTGCAAGTTCTTCCTTTGGGTAACCCGTTTTACTGAAGGAATGTCTGCCTGGCTGGTGACCTGTGTGACAGTGCAGAGAACAATGGCGGTTCTGTGGCCACACAGGATGAGGGTGATGTGCACTGTGAGAAGAACTTGGATTGTTATTGCAGCTCTTTTCTTCATTGCTTTCGCTCTTAATTTTCACATTCTGTTTGGAATGGATATCTCTAAGGAAAACAGATGTCAAACCATACCAGGTGTGTACAGGTATTTCTATGTGGTCATCTTTGCTTGGGTGCATTTGTGTGTGGCCTCTGTTTTCCCCAGTGTCTGTCTGTTTGTCTGTGACATTGTTTTGTCTGTCACTCTGTTCAAGGCGGTTTCTTCATCATCTTCCATGTCTGCACATGTTGACCAAAATGCCAGTAGCAAACTTGATGTTGAAAGCCGCAAAAAAACCTATTACAGAACAACAATCATGATTCTGGTAATATCCTGTGCTTTTCTCGTCTTAACCCTGCCTTACTGTGTGTACTTGATTTGGTCAAGCTTCATTTTCAAAATCACGGGACGACATCCACGAACAATTCCCATAGTGAATTTCGTATATACAATGACAAAGCAGTTAATGTACACCAACAGCGCCATCAATTTTTACCTCTACTGCCTGACTGGAACCAAATTCAGAAGGGAGTTTGTCAGCTGGATCCGCTGTGGTGCTCAGAGTCTCTCTGCTCCATCTGTCCATGAAACAGCTTCAGAGGCATCAAGGGGAGGAAGACACAAACATCCTGGAAACAGTCCACTGTCCTAATGACTTCATCTTCAGTTAATATAAGGAAAACAATATCAATATACTAACCAGAATTCATCAGAAATTTATGTAACATCTGTTGTATGAGCTAAGCAGATGTCTAGATTCAAAAAAGTGTTTCTGCAGTCTCAACAAAGAGGCATACATGATGTAAATGGTATGGATATGCAAGCACAGACACAGAAGAAGTACAGAGGTCACCTCCCCAGACCATTGTATCATGGTGTTCCTCAAGGCTCTGTTCTTGGATCTGAACATGATTTAGTTTCCATCATTGCCAACCATGTCAAGATATCTGTGATGGCACTACAGTGCGTTAATGATTGCAACGCATATCTAGTGTCGTTGACAATATCATTGATTGTATTGTATTGTATTGTATTGTATTGTATTGTATTGTATTGTATTGTATTGTATTGTATTGTATTGTATTGTATTGTATTGTATTGTATTAGGTGTCCCATGAGCTAGGCGTGTCATGGGGAGCAAAGCGTCAGAGACCTCAGTTTCTCTAGGGGCCAGCATATTGAGGGCGGTACCCATCTCCTCTCCCTCGCTGCTTTACCTTCCCTGACCCTAAAGAGGCCAGGTACCCATTTACAGCTGGGTGAACTGGGGGACTGTACTGAAGCCAAGGCGCGAAAACGGTCACCCATCCAACTGGTAACCACGCTCGATGCTGCTTAACTTGACTGGGTTAGCGGGTGCTTTGACCACTTAGCTATCCCACCCTCTTATTGTTTTGTACTGTATCGTATTGTATTGAATTGTATTGCATTTTATTGTTCATATCGTATTGTATTGTATTACATTGTGTTGTGTTGTATTGTATTGCATTGCATTGTATTGTATTGTTCATATCGTATTGTATTGTATTACATTGTGTTGTGTTGTGTTGTATTGTATTGCATTGTATTGTATTGTGATGTGTTGTATTGTATTGTATTGTATTGTATTGTATTGTATTGTATTGTATTGTATTGTATTACATTGTATTGTATTACATTGTATTGTATTACATTGTATTG
>CM060343.1:30605547-30608047 GCA_030674155.1 Stramonita haemastoma
GTTGGATACAATACGACATAGTACAATACAGTACAGTGCAATAATTATAATATAATACAGTACAGTACAATACAGTACTACCACTACCACCATCACCACCACCATCACCACCACCATCACCACCGCCACCACTATCACCACCACCACCGTCATCACCACCATCATCACCACCATCACTATCACCACCACCACCGTCATCACCACCATCATCACCACCATCACTATCACCACCACCACCGTCATCACCACCATCATCACCACCACCACTATCACCACCACCACCATCATCACCACCATCATCACCACCACCACCATCACCACCACTACCACTACAACACCGTCACCATTATCACCACCACCACCACCACTACCACCACTACCATCACCATCATCATCACCACTACCACCACCACCACCACCACCACCACGACTTTCTTCGTAGTAGTAGTAGTAGTAGTAGTAGTAGTAGTAGTAGTAGTAGTAGTAGTAGTAGTAGTAGTAGTAGTAGTAGTAGTAGTAGTAGTAGTAGTAGTAGTTTAAATGTTTTAAGTATTATCATTATCATAATCATAAATATTACTGTAATTATGATCATGACGATGATGATGACGATGACTACTACTACTACTACTAACTACTACTACTACTACTACTACTACTACTACTACTACTACTACTACTATCATCATCATCATCATCATCATCATCATCATCATCATCATCATTAGCTTCATCATTATTATCCTCCTCATCATCATCATCATCAACACCATCATCATTAATATCATCTTTAAAAAAATATCATTATTACTATCATCATTATTTTTATCATCATCATCATTATTATTATACCAACTATTATCAGCAGCCTTGATTGAAAAACAAAGATATAAAAAAAATAACCACAAACTGTTTAACAAAAAACCAAAAATGATGAACTTTTCAACTGGCGACGTGGAAGTAGAAGGAGAAGCAGAAGAAGCAGACAATACAACACCCTGGACAGAAGCATCCTCAGACTTCCCAGCCACTGAAATCATCTGGAAAATTTCGCCGCCGGTCATTCTTCTCCTGGGAGGATTCGGAAACATTGCCACCGTCTTCGTCATGCGTCGTATCAAGGACCACAACTCCTCTCAGCATGCCGTGCTTATCTCCCTTGCTGTATGCGATCTTTTATTTTTGAGTACGGAAACCACGCGACAATGGTTGAGAGAGACTTTCCGGTTTGATCTTCAGCTTTTGCATCCCGTATCGTGCAAGATTTTGTTCTGGTTGTTCAAAGTTTCTGCGGCTTTGTCTGCCTGGCTGGTGACCTGTGTGACAGTGCAGAGAACAATGGCGGTTCTGTGGCCACACAGGATGAGGGTGATGTGCACTGTGCGAAGAACGTGGATTGTTGTAGCCATTCTGGTCATCGCTGCTAGCGGTTTGAATGCTCACATTCTGGTAGGGATGGACATAGCTCAAGATGGGCGATGCAAAACCGTGCCAGGAGGGTACAGGTATTTCTTTGTGGTCATCTATGCCTGGGTGTACACCTGTCTGGCCTCTGTTTTCCCCAGTGTCTGTCTCTTTGTCTGCGACATTGTTCTGTCCATCACTCTCTTCAAAGCAGTTTCTTCTTCTTCTTCCATGTCTGCACAGATAAATCAACACGTCAGTACTGGACATAACGTGGACAGCCGGAGGAAAATGTCTAACAGGACCACAGCCATGGTGCTGGTGATATCCTGCGCTTTTCTGGTGTTGACTCTGCCCAACTGTGTTCTAATCATCTGGATCGGCATCATCTATAAAAACAACCCCAAACTTTACCCCTTAGCCATTCCTGTGGTCAATTTTGTGTCTACGATAACAAAGCAGCTATGGTACACCAACAGCGCCATCAATTTCGTTCTCTACTGCCTGACTGGAACCAAATTCAGAAGGGAGTTTATCAGCTGGATCCGCTGTGGTGCTCAGAGTCCCTCTACTCCATCTGTCCATGAGACAGCTTCAGAGGCATCAAGGGGAGGAAGACACAAACATCTTGGAAACAGTCCACTGTCCAAATGACTCCACCGTTGGTCAGAGCAATGTCTAAATGACTTTACTGGAATATTATGATTCAAGTACTTGTGTCTTCTTTCTTTCTTTTTTTTTCTTGGGGTGGGGGAGTAGGGGGTATTATGTTGATATCAGGTTGGAAAATTGATAACAATAAAATAAACACAAAAACAAAAAATATGTGGGCATCAATGCCAGCATTTCTGGTTGGTATCTGTGAGTAAATTTTGATCTTTCTATCTTTCTGCCTCCTTTCCTTTCTTTCTTCTTTTTTTTCGTTTCTACCTTCACTCCGTTCTTTTATCTTTTACTTCTTTCTTTCATTCATTTCTTCTTTCTTTCTTTTATTTTCTTCCTTTCCTTTCTTCTCTCTCTCTTTCCCTGCAACCTTTCCTCTCTTTCATTCTTTTGTTTTATTTTCTCGTTTCTTTCTTCCTTCTGTTTTCCCTTT
>CM060343.1:30635547-30640547 GCA_030674155.1 Stramonita haemastoma
AGTATAGATATGATCTATCAAAGTTCTAGAGTTATCAGTTACCCGAGTTGGTTTGTCTATTAGTTGTTCCAGGCCATGCATAGTAATGTTGTGACTCCATTTAGGCTTGGATTTTAATAAATCGATGTTAAAATCCCCAAGAATAATTGTTTCATAGTTTAAAAGTGTCACTTCATCCATAAGAGAGTTGAATTTTTCAAACCATTCTGTGGTTTCCGAAGGATTTCTGTATATGAATCCTATTAATATTGGACTATTGTGTTTTAATTTTATTTCAATCCAAATCGATTCAATGTCATAAACATCAAAGTTGTATAGTCTTTTACAACTCAGTGAAGAAGCAAAATATGTTAATAACCCAGTGGACTTGGGCTTGTTTGGATCCTGTCGAAAGATCTGATATCCTGGGATATTCATGCATGTGTCAGTTACGTGTGGTGAGAGTCGAGATTCAGCAAGGCAAAACAAATGAAATTGATTCCCATCGTTGTGCAGTATGGTCGAAATATCATCTTTTTTGTTTGTTGCATTGTTGATATTCAGGTAGCCTACACGGAGGCCTTGCTTTGTGGGCCACTTGTCTAAAGTTAGAGACATGTTAAGATTGATTGTTTTTATATATGTATGTATATAAAGATCTATCAAAATAGGAGACGATTATCAATTTTTTTTAAACAAAATAAGCTATAATACAATTTTGAAAACTTAAATATCAACACAAATCAAAATCTGTAAGGAATGAATGTGTTATAATAAACAACTTTTTGAATCCAGTCCCGTTTTTACATAGATCATATAGTCATAAAAAATAATAAAGCATATAAATTGGGAAAAAAATATTTTAAGAAAAACTAAAATACAACAAATTTTGCTAAATCAATATAACCAATCACACACTAAATATTAATATGATACTAAACACAAAAAGATACAGTGACAAAGAATAATAAATGAAAAGCAAACGAAAATATAGTATCGAGAATTGGTTCAAAACTCCAATCCACCTAGCCCAACACAACAACTGCCCTGTTGCAAAAGTCTCTGAATCCTGATATACCTGGTAGATATAGAAGGCAATTTTTCACTCAAATGGAATACACACTGCAGCATGACATTGATCAACATCGTTTGATGTTGGGAAAAAAAAAAAAAAAAAAAAAAAAAAAAGGGGGGGTGTGGGGTGGGGGCTGGGTGAAAGTATGGAGAGAGAGAGAGAGAGAGAGAGAGAGAGAGAGAGAGAGAGAGAGAGAGAGAGAGAGAGAGAGAGAGAGAGAGAGAGAGAGAGAGAGAGAGAGAGAGATCCATTCACGAAAAATTGAAGCAATCATTTATCATCAATGGGAGCACTGCATTTAACATTTGGACACCTGCACAAACACATTTGTAATTATTTAGAACATTATACATGGGCTGTATGTTTGATGCAGGCTTGCAGGCAGACATTTATCGCATGATGCATCGCACACACACAGCACGCACACACACGTTTCACATAATTATTATACACGTACTCACGGGGTGCATACGCACACGCAAGCACGCATGCTTACATACCACGCAAGCACACAGATGCTCACCGGCATATCCACAGACACACAAACACACACGCACACATACTCACGCACACACGCACGCATGCATGCACTCACGCACGCACGCACACACACACGCACTCACGCATGCTTACATACACACAGACAGACACACACACGTGGTGAAACATGCATACACATGTTCACTTACACATACACTCAAACACACACTCCCCCCCTCCTCTTCCCCTCTACACACACTCACTGGTACACACACACACACACACACCACACACACACACACACACACACACACACACACACACACACACACACACACACACACACACTCGCACACACTAATGGGTCAAACATTGAAGTAGTTCCGAAAGTACTTTCACAAGTGGCTGTGTAACTGCCACGGAGTGTTGTCTTCCTAATACACTTGTGACTTCGGAACTATGGGGGTTCCTAGGCTTGGGGATCGGAAAGTTTCTGTCCAGTAATAGACCTAGAGTGGCTTTGTTGCTAGTCGCACGGTTGGGTGGGGTTGGAGAAGTCGTCCCTATGTTGAAGGCGGCAGATCGTGTACGTACACCTCTGGCTGCTTCAGCATAGGTAGACTTTCTGTCGTGGGGATGTACATAGGGTCTGTTGTTCATCTCAGGCCTCACGGTTGGCGGCTGTCGGTGGTTTCCGGGGAAACGTATGTTGAGGGCAAGAGTTCTGATGCCCTGAGGACTGGGATGTATTGGATCGTCATAAAGCGCTTTTTTAGGCGCCCCAGTCCTGGTGAGGAAGGAGGGGGTGTTGTCAATAAGCACGACCCTCTCTTGACGGCAGGTTTCCCCAAGAGAAGCCGTTGACCGTGAAGCCTTGTCCCTCAGTGGATGTCGTCCGAAGGGGGGGAGGATGGAGGAGGCCTGGAGAGCAGCATGGGGGAAGACCTTTTTTAGCAGGTGGATCAGTTTTGTCCATTCTGCTTTTGTGACCGATCCTGCTTTACAGTCATTTATCCCCACGTGGAAGGTGACGTGCTTTATGTGTGGAGAGGGGCGGCGTGTTGACAGCCACTGACACAAGTGTTGTACTGTCAGGCCTGGTACTGACAGGTTGCAGACTTGCCGGCCACCCACTGACATCTTTTTCTCATCCACCCCTTTCAGTACTGAGTCACCTAACAACAAGGTGTTACACTCTAGTGGGACTGTTTTTTGTTGGAGGGTTTTCAGTGGGCTGGAATGGGGGGTGTTTTCATGGTGCTTTTGGGAATGGGAATCAGAATTTGGGGTTTGGTGTATGCGGAAGGAGTGTGCGGGTGTCTGATGCGGTGTGTTTGTAAGGAGAGGCTGTTTGCTTGTGGTTTTGTGTGAAGTTGCTGGAGTGTTGTTGCTTGTCTGCTTTTGTGTGAGTGTTGAGTGTGTAGAAGCGTCAGTCTTTGTTTTGTCTGAGAGCAGAGCATATCTGTTGGATGTGTTTATATTGTATTCTACCTCTGTGAGTTGTTCTGCAAGTGTTTCAGTATTGTTGTCAGTCTGACTGCTAATGTGTTTTGTGTGTTTTGTTGCAGTGAGTGTTTGTATCTGTTTCTTGGTAGTATTGTTGATGTTGTGCTGACTATCTTTTAGTGATTGTAGTTTGGAATTGATCTCTTTCATTTGACCTGACTGGTTTTCTTGGTTGTTTTGGAGTTCCATTATTTGCTGTGAAACATCTCTTTCTATTACTTTTATGGAGCTCTTAACTCTTGTTTCAGCATCGGAGATGACCTGGCTGTTGTGTTTTGTTTCTTGATCTATTTGTGATATTTGTGTTTTGAGTGTGTGTATTTCTTTCTGCATGTTGGCGATAGTGATATTGGCTGCAATGAGTTGATCATGAAGTATGGTTATAATTTCCCTGTTGTCCATTTGAGAGAGATTTTGTGGTGCGTTGTCTGTTTGTGTTGTGTTAACTGTTGTTGATGGAGAGGTTTTGGAGTGGAGTGCGAGTTGGTCAGGGTTGGGAGGGGGGCAAGATTGATGATCGCATGGGGAAGGAGAGGGGGAGGGGGTGAGAGGGGAGAAACATCTTGTTCTGCTGTGGAGGAGGGGGTGGAAAGGGATGGAGAGGTTTTGGGGTGAAGGGTGGGTTGGTTGGGGGTGGATGTGGGAGAGGGGTGAGATTGAGGTTCGCATGGGGGAGCAGAGGGGGAGGGTCAAGAGGCTGAGAATTTCCTTTTTCATTGGTGGAAGAGGGGGTGGTGGGGGAGAGTGGGAGTGTTTCAGCTTCTTCCTCAGGTGGGGGGGATTGAAGATCATTTGAGAGGTCTGAGGGAGGGTGGGAGGTGATGGTCACATCGTCTATTGGAGGAGGGAGGGTGGGAGGGTGGTTGGAGGGAGGGTGGGAGGTAGTGGTCAGATCCTCAATTGGAGGAGGGGATGATGCAGCCTGATGAGGGGTGAGGACTTGGAGGGTGTGGGTGAAGTGGAAGGGGAGGGTTGCTGGTGAAGAGGTGGAGAAGAGCGGCCATCACTGTCTGTTGTCTGGGCTGCCTGACATGGCTGGTCGTCAGGGGTGCTGTCACGTATAGCCAGTAGAGCGTGACGGCCCAAGGATACCACAGAACACAGGGCGTTAGTAGCCGTTTCTGTGGTTACATTTTGTGCTGCCAGCTTGTTCACAATTGTTTTGAGATTGTCAAACTCCTTCTCAACCCACTCCTGGCATACATTTCCTTGAACAAGGATTGTCCTAGTGGAGTGGAATATGTGGATTGTCAAAAGTTTTCCCTCTGAACAAGAAACTTGAAAAAATGTTTTCCAAAGTTCACTGGGTAAATATAATGTGAATTCTGTTGGTACACTTATTTCTTTGGAATGGTTTGTTTCATATTCTTTGAAAATAGTGGTGATGTTCAGAGGTTGGAATTTACCGCAGTACCTTTCAAACAGTACAAATCGCCACAAAGGCAAGTTATCGTAAAGCGCCTCAAATGTAACCTGGCAGGAATCATGAGTGTGTTGAATTGTTTCTTTGCTCTGGCTTTGGGAGCTCATAGAGCGAGTTGTGGGACGCATTGTTGGGCTGATACTAGTTGCTTTTGGTCATGGTTAACTGGTTTATATGATAGGAATTAGAAAAGAGTAAGGGAGGCCCGAAACTAAGAAGGAAAAAAACAAAAACAAAAAAAACAAAAAAAACAAAAACAAAAAAAACACGATGAAGATTAATGTCATCTGCTATGTGCCATTTTAATGGCCATCACATTTACATGGTGATCTCCGCATTGCTCAGTTTTACTGTTTGTACACAATAACGGACTTATGTCTACACTAACCTGTGTTTGGGCGATGACTGTCCAGCACAGAAACACAATGTATAGGCTATCTGGGCCACATGCCCCACAAAAGAAACTCTCGAGTCATCAAGCCATTACAGGAACACAATGCGCACCTGGCCTGGCCCACACACTTCACAAAGAAACCA
>CM060343.1:30645547-30668047 GCA_030674155.1 Stramonita haemastoma
TAGATAGATAGATAGATAGATAGATAGATAGATAGATAGATAGATAGATAGATAGATAGATAGATAGATAGATAGATAGAGATACAGAGAGACAGAGAGACAGAGAGACAGAGAGACAGAGACAGAGAGAAAACAGAGTGTGGATAAGTTGTCAAAAAGAAAATCATAAAATGTTCAACACATAAAGAGGTAGAACATTAAGCAATCAAGCCTTTGTTGATTCACACACTGTGACAGTCAAACATTTATCATTCATCAAAAATCCTTCGGATGAGACTACAAACCGAGGCCCCGTGCGAACGCACGCCGAATATCTTGTGCACACGTTAAATCCTGTTCCGCTTTTCGGAAGAGTAGGTTGATGGGAATAATGACAAAATTCACAAAACTGCATACACATGGGGACTGGATGTAAAAAAGCACAAGAGTGCTCATACCATCATCCTTGATATAAATAAATAAATAAATAAATAAATAAATAAATAAATAAATAAATAATAAATCAGGCCGTTGGTCTGACCTGACCTGAGTTTCGGCTCCGGACGAATACTTGATTCTCTCAAAACTATCTGAATGCTTTAATCTCTCAACCCGAGAAATCCATGTAGGCTTACAAGTATGTATGTATGTATGTACACATTGATGTCTTCAAATAAGTCACAATTTCTGCCTGTCTGTATGTCTGTCTATTTGTCTGTGGGTCTGTCTGCGTGTCTCCTCTGTATGTGCAGGTCTGTCGGTTGATGGCTCTCTCTCTCTCTCCTCTCTCCCTCTCTCTCTCTCTCTCTCTCTCTCTCTCTCTCTCTCTCTCTCTCTCTCTCTCTCCTCTCTCTCTCTCTCTCTCTCTCTCTCTCTCTCTCTCTCTCTCTCTCTCTCTCTCTCTCTCTCTCTCTCTCTCCTCTCTCTCTTTCTCTCTCGGTAATGTAATGTAGAGACTTGCTCTGTTACCCTTGCAAAAAAACAATATATTATTAATCAATCAATCAATCATTCATTCATTCATTCATTCATTCATTCATTCATTCATTCATCTCTTTTTCATCCCAAAGAAAATACTATCTTCTGGGGCCTGTGTTTGTTAGAATGGGCTCACAAGATTTGGCGGTCGTTTTGACCACCCCCCCCCCCCCCTTACACTCCTCTCACCCCCCATCCCCCCCCCCCCCTATATGCTTTTCCCCTTATCCACCTGCGGTTTCCAAGTTCATAACCTTTTTCTCTTCCCCCCCCCCCTCTCTCTCTGTCTGTTTCTGTCTGTCTGTCTGTCTGTCTGTCTCTGTCTCTGTCTCTGTCTCTGTCTCTGTCCTCTCTCTCTCTCTTCTCTCTCTCTCTCTCTCTCTCTCTCTCTCTCTCTCTCTCTCTCTCTCTCTCGGGAACGGATAGCCTAATGGACAGAATATTGCGCTGGCAATTTGACGATCTGGGTTCGAGTCCGGTCGAGATTTTTCTCCTGGAGTTAACATCAGTGCTGACTCCACTCTCCCCACAAGTCCTTCGGATGAGACTTTAAACCGAGGCCCCGTGTGCAAACGCACGCATAACATCTTGCGCACACATTAAATCATGTTTCGCTTTTCGTAAGAGTAGGCCATCGTGTGCCGGTGGAATAGATGACATTTAAAAGTGCATACACACGGGGACTGGACGTAAAAAACACAAGAGTGCTTATTCCATTATCCTCGATATAAAAGAATATGCTGAACTAAATCAAATCAAATCAAATCAAATCAAATCAAATCAATCTCTCTCTCTCTCTCTCTCTCTCTCTCTCTCTCTCTCTCTCTCTCTCTCTCTCTCTCTCTCTCTCTCTCTCTCTCTCTCTCTCTCTCTCTCTCTCTCTCTCTCTCTCTCTCTCTCTCTCTCTCTCTCTCTCATTTTTGATCATTTAAAGAGGGTGGGGGTAGGGGGTAGGGAGTCTATTCTAGGGCTGGATGTAAAAAAGCAATTATTCCTTAATATATTACACTCTTTGTATTAAAAAAAGGTTTTAAGTTTTTAAGTTCTCTCTCTCTCTCTCTCTCTCTCTCTCTCTCTCTCTCTCTCTCTCTCTCTCTCTCTCTCTCTCTCCTCTCTCTCTCTCTCTCTCTTCTCTCTCTCTCTCTCTCTCTCTCTCTCTCTCTCCAAAAGTCTTTCGGATGAGACTGTAAACCGAGACCCCGTGTGCTAACGCACGCAGATCATCTTGGGCACACGTTAAATCCTGTTCCGCTTTTCGTAAGAGTAGGCCATCGTGTGCCGGTGGGAACAGATGACAATATTTACACAACTGCATTCACACGGGGACTGGATGAAAAAAGCATATGAATGCTCATTCCATTATCCTCAATATAAAACAATAAATAAATAAATTCTCTCTCTCTCTCTCTTCTCTCCTCTCTCTCTCTCTCTCTCTCTCTCTCTCTCTCTCTCTCTCTCTCTCTCTCTCTCTCTTACACACACCTCCTTACCTCTCTGATAGAACTTGTTACCCCCATGTGAAAACCACAGTTTTGCGTCCCTAAAGAAATTACACAACCTTAACAGAAAAAAAGAAACTTCTGCAAAAAATAGAAGGTTTATATGTAAGAAAAAGTTCACATAGGGGTATCATATAGGTGAAGAAGTTTGAATCTATTTCTCACAATTGTATTGAGCAATACACACAGAGACAGACAGACAGACAGACAGACAGTCAGGCATATATACAAATAGAGAGAGAGACATACATACATACATACATACATACATACATACATACATACATACATACATACATACATACATACATACATACATACATACATACATACATACACACACACATACATACATACATACATACATACATACATACATACATAAACATACATACATACATAACATACATACATACATACATACATACATACATACATACATACATACATACATACATATACATACATACATACATATCACAATTCTGAATACTAATGAAAAGTCACTGAAAACATTTTCAAATGAACAATCTGGAATATCCGGCAAATATGTTTTTTTTAAGTTTTACATTAAAAAATCGAATAAAAACTTGAAACATTTTCACCACAACAGCACCTAACTCCTTTTACAAATTTTTTTTTGAATGTATTAAGCTTTAATCTGTAAATAAGCGAGATTATTTGTCTGATCTTTGCTATGCTGTAATGGGGGAATGTTGAAATCATATCTTTTAAGTTATAGGACATTACAACATGTTCTTTAGAAATGTTACCAAATTCTCTAATTGATGACTTCATTCGGTTTCGCGATTCTTTTTTTCAATAGATGGTAAGCCTCGGATACTGATAGTGGATAAACTAATTCTCTTGATCTTTCCTCGTGTTTTGCACTTCTTTTGGCTGCTCGATCAGCCCGCTCATTACAAGATAAGCCAAGATGAGAGGGAACCCAACAGAAACTCATATCAGTCCCTCTTAAAGTCAGACAATGTATTAAATGATGAATTTCTGTCACATGCGTTTTTAGTGAAACAGATCAAAGTGAATGCAAAGCTGATTTTGAATCGACACAGAATAAAAATTGGAAGACAGGAAACGGTAATTCATTGACATAGTTCAGGGCCATAAGAATTGCGATAAGTTCGGCGGTATAAACAGATCATCGATTTTTTCCAAGGTAGTAAGTATGTATGATTTTTCCATTTTAAAATCTAAAGTCCAGTTGCCCGGCTTCTTTAGGTTTATCATCAGCAGTTTTTCTGTTCCAGTTTTCATTTCATTTAATTCATAAGGATTAATGTTAGGATTAGGATTTATGCCTGGCATAACACACACACACACACACACACACACACACCACGCACCACACACACAACACACACACACACACACACACACACACACCACACACACACACACACACAACACTACACCACAACATAACACACACACCCACACACAAACACCCACAAGGGCGCGCGCAAGCGCGTAGGTGTGCTTTCTGGCATTTATTTTAACTAAGTTTATCTGTTTTCCTTTGCTTGCTTTTTTGGTATGTCTAATTCCATGAGTTGGTGATGGTTAGATCAGTTTGATCCTTTTTCCTCCGATCAATAATTTATTGTCCAAACACACTGATATTATTTTCTCATTTTTCACCATACCCATTACCTGTCTAATATCACTTTCTAGTGGATGGACGTTAAATTGAAGACACAAACATACATACATACATACATACATACATACATACATACATACATACATACATACATACATACATACATACATACATACATACATACATACATACATACATACATACACATACATACATACATACATACGCACGCACGCACGCACGCACGTACGCATACATACATACATACATACATACATACATACATACATACATACATACATACATACATACATACATACATACATACATACATACATACATACATACATACATACATACATACATACATACATACATACATACATACATACATACATACAACAATACATACATACATGCACAGATAGATACATACATACTGAATGTCTGTTGCGCACAGAACCTTGGTTTATCGTCTCCTTTGAAAAATGCTAGCACCCAGGCCACTACTCAAGATTATGTGGATGGCACAAAGGGGAATTGAACCTGCAGTCCTTGCTTTCTAGGCTAAAGCCTAACCTCAAGATACCAAATCCACAAGTCAAAAATACCCACCCACCCCCCGAAAAAAAAAACCCAGCAGCAAACTACATCTCCAATGTAAGGACACTCATACCGTTAAAGACCCGAACATAATGTATCTGACGCACATATGTGACGTTTCTCCTCCACCCCACCCCCACCCCACTTCCACCACTTTTCCTTCACCCTTTTTTCTCTTGCTCTCAATCCTGCACCCTCTCTCCTTTAGGCCTAACACCCCCCCCCCCCCCCTCTACCCTCCCCCTTCTCTAGTCCCCCCCCCCCCCCCCCCCCCCCCCCCCCTCCAACCTCTCTTTTTAGATTCTGTGACAGCAAAATGTATGCGCGTTAACAGTGTCAAAAAGTACTAGCAGTAACCTGCGATGTTGATTCATTCCGCGAAAGTCACTCACACAACAGTAGTGTCTATCTCCTCATGGTTGACATTTGTGTGTAGACTGTTCTGATTGTTGTTTGTTTTTGTTGTTGCTTTATTATTTGTTTTTTTTTGTTGTTTTCTTTACGATGGTTATCGTTGCAACAGATATCGTCTTTCAGTGGTGCTCCAATGTATAGCCTAACAGATTACGAGACTGGTGAAGGTGAAGGTTTTATTTTGTAGTACCGTGCCTTCCTTGAACAATTTCTGTTTTGCGAAGTTGGTTCGTTTTATCTGATATTTTTTTTTATCCACGAATTTGTGTGGAGGTTTTCTTCGTTGTTCTTCTTCAACTTCGGTTTTTGTTGTGTGTTGAGGTTTCTTTTATGTACGGTTTTTTTTTTCTGGAAGTGAAGACACGTTTTCAATATGTCAGGTAAGACAAGGTTTGTGTTGAGTGGATTTCTTGTTGTTGTTGTTGATGTGTGTGTGTGTGTGTGTGTGTGTGTGTGTGTGTGTGTGTGTGTGTGTGTGTGTGTGTGTGTGTGTGTGTGTGTATGTGTGTGATGTGTGGTGTGATGTGCGTGTAGTGTAGTGCAGTATAATGTGTATGTATGTGTTTGTGTTTGTGTTTGTGTAGGCCTATATGCATGTGTGCGTGGGGGGTGCGCGCGCGCGCGCGCGCGCGCGCGCGTGTGTAGTGTGTTGTATATTTTGTGTGTGTATGTGTATGAGTGTGTGTGTATGTGCGTGTGCTTGTGTCAGACCAAATCAAAAATAATTCAAATCAATGTTGTTAATAAAGTTTTTGCAGTGACTGTGAACTTGGCAGTTGATATAATTGAATGTCTAAAAGATCAGAAACGTGTTGCTCTTTCACTGCCTGCAACAAAAGACTGCGTGCTGTCTGTTCTCATATCAATGACAACACACACACACACACACATGCACACACACACACACACACACACACACACACACACACACACACACAAACGCACTCACTCACTCACTCACTCACTCACTCACTCACTCACATACACACACATACACACACTAACACTAACACACACACATACACACACACTCACTCACTCACTCACACACACACACACACAAACACACACTAACACTAACACACACACACATACACACACACTCACTCACTTATTCACTACACTCACACACACAACACACACACACACACACACACACACACACACACCACACACCACACACACACACACACACACACACACACCACACACACACAACCAACACCACACACCACACACACACACCCACCACCACCAACCACCACACACAACACAACACAACACAACACAACACAACACAACACACCACACACACACACACACACACACACAACACAACACACACACACAACACACACCACACACACACCACACACAACACACAACAACCCCACACAACACACACACACCAGCACACACACACACACACACACACACACACACACAACCACCACACACACACACACCACACACACACACACACACACACACACAACACACACACACACACACACACACACACACACACACACACACACACACAAACAAACAAACAAACAAACAAACAAACAAAAATAAACACTGACTGTATTTTATCACCTTGGCTTACTGCTTTCTAGCTCCTTCTTTTCATTTTCTGTGTTCTCTACATGTGGGTCTTATGGCCCGCAAAAAACTGTCGCACGCTCGGGCGCGTGTGTGTTGTGTCTGCTGTGTTGTAGTTTGTGTTTGTGTTTGTGTGTGTGTGTGTGTGTGTGTGTGTGTGTGTGTGTGTGTGTGTGTGTGTGTGTGTGTGTGTGTGTGTTTGTGTTGTGTTGTGTTGTGTTGTGTTGTGTTGTGTTGTAGTTTGTGTATCTGTGTATGTGTGCGTGTTTGTGTGTGTGTGTGTGTGTGTGTGTTGTGTTGTAGTTTGTGTGTGAGTGTGTTTGTGTGTGTGTGTGTGTGTGTGTGTGTGTGTGTGTGTGTGTGTGTGTGTGTGTGTGTGTGTGTGTGTGTGTTTGTGTTGTGTTGTAGTTTGTGTGTGTTTGTGTGTTTGTGTGTTTGTGTGTTGGTGTGTGTGCGTGTGTGTGGTGTGTGTCGTGTGTGTGTGTGGTGTGTGTGTGTGTGTGTGTGTGTGTGTGTGTGTAGTTTGTTTGTTTGTTTGTTTGTTTGTTTGTGTGTTTGCGTGTGTGTGTGTGTGTGTGTGTGTGTGTGTGTGTGTGTGTGTGTGTGTGTGTGTGTGTGTGTGTGTGTGTGTAGTTTGTGTAGTGTTTGTGTGTGTGTAGTTTTTCTCTGTGTGTGTTTGTGCGTGCGTGCGTTTGTGCGTGCGTGTGAGTGTGTATGCGTGTGTGTGTTTGCTTATTTTATAAAACATTCTTTGTCATTATCGTCGACTTTTTTTTCTTTTGTTGCTGCTGTTGTTGTTGTGCGTTCCCCAGCTTAACAGCCTGGGAACTGCTCACCCAGAATGTGCAGCACTCTGACTCACTTCTCCATCCCACCTGGGAATCACTGTGAGATTGAAATTACACACTGAAAGAGAAGTTTGCGTGTAGGACTGTTTTCAAGTACCTTGCATATAGGCAGCCATACACCTATTTCAGAGGGTTTTTTCATGTTTCTCTCACACCATCGTCAAGCAAATTTGTAGACATCCATCTACTGTGTTAGCAATTATTCATGAAAACAGTTGTTACAACTCGACTATTGCCATGAGTCCATGAAGTTCTGGGTTTAGAATTCAGAGTCTGCATCTGGTGATTAAAGGGCAGGGTTTGGACGATCTACTAGGTAAATTTCAAAATGCAGACCTGCCAGTGTCTTGAAGTCTTTTTATGTATGCGCGCGTACACACACACACACACACACACACACACACACACACACACAACACACACACACACCACACACACACACAACACCAACATGATTGATTGATTGATTGATTGATTGATTGACACACACACTACAATACAACACAACACAACACACACTACATACACATACACAGAGAAGATCAAAACTATGAATGTGAAAGATCCAGTGAGAATTCATCTCAGCGTTGGTTGAGTACACAGGAACACGAACATGCCCAGCATGCAACCTGTACAATGGAATAAACTGCTCTGAGGTCGGAATGGGTTGGCTGAGGCCAGCAGACAGACCTCTAGATAGTACAGGCGGTATGAGAAGGTGTATTGTGTGTATGGTGCCAAGTGTTGCCAGATGTACATATGTATATGATGTACATTATGGTGTCTCAGAATCATGGGAGATGGAGGAGGGAAGGGGGGGGGGGGGGCTGGGGAGCGGAGGGGGGTTGAGGGTATTTGTGATAGGAATGACAACGACAGTGATGCATTCATTGTGTTTGCACACAACCCCATGCATGATTTGCGCGCACGCTAGAACACACACATGCATGACACCTCCCCCCCACCTAACACACACACTCATACAACACACACCGCGCACCCACACACACAACACACACCACACACACTACACACACAACACACACACAACACACACACACACACACACACACACACACACATTCAAACACTGACAGAAACTATCTATCTCTGTCTCTCTCCCTCCCTCCCTCCCTCCCTCCCTCGCTCTCTCTTTCTCTCGCTTTCTCTCTCTCTCTTTCTCAGTCAAACGGCGCGCGCCACACACACACACACACACACACACACACACACAAACACGCGCGTGCGCGCACATATTTAAACACGTAACACTCCCTCTGTATTTACCCGTCTGTTTATCTGTCTATTTCTATTTTTCGATCAATGTATCTATAAATTTCTATGTATCTACGTATCTATGCGACTATGTATCTATGTATCTATCTATATCTATGTGTATATATTATATATATATATATATATATATATATACCTATCTATGTATCTATGTATCTATGTATGCATATATCTATCGATCTGTGTCTTCTGTCTCTTTCTCTTTCCATAACACACACACACACACACACAACACACACACACACACACACACACACACACAACACCACACACACACACACACACACACACACACACACACACACCACCACCACACACACACACACACACACACACACACACACACACACACAACACACACACACACACACACATTATGACTCAGAAAACACATTGTCCTCCACTATCAGATGTAACTGGTGTTTGGTCCTCACATCCCATTTTCTAGGACAGAAGGTAATACTTTCTCTGTTTCTGTTTCTCTTTGACTTTGTCCTCCTCCACCCCCCCCCCCCTCTCTCTCCTCTCTCTCTCTCTCTCTCTCTCTCTCTCTCTCTCTCTCTCTCTCTCTCTCTCTCTCTCTCTCTCTCTCTCTCTCTCTCTCTCTCTCTCTCTCTCTCTCTCTCTCTCTCTCTCTCTCTCTCTCTCTCTCTCTCTCTCTCCATGAAGATTTTGCAACCACTTCCTCTTTCGGAAGATACTATAAACCGAGATCATTGTGTGTGTGTGTGTGTGTGTGTGTGTGTGTGTCGTGTGTGTGTGTGTGTGTGTGTAGTGTGTGTGTGTGTGTGTGTGTGTGGTGTGTGTGTGTGTGAAAGTGTGTGTGAAAGTGTGTTCAAATTCATTTAAGTCTTTTCACAATTGTGATATTAGACGGGAGGGGGGGGGGGGGGGGAGAAGGTGGGTGTATGAGTGTCAGAAAAAGAGGGTGTAGTTGGCAATGTATGGGATAAGGATTTCAGGGAGTCAAACTTGCTAAGTAATTTAAAAACAAAACAAACAAAACACCTTTTCGTCACTAACCTATTGAACTACAGTAAGCAAAAACGGGAAATGCAGATTCTAACAATCTCTAGCAAAATCAGTAATTCCAATGAAAAATATAACAAAATAGTTACTTAATTTCAGATAAGAAAAACAAAATACCCCTTCCAGAAAAAGAACTGAAAGTGTGTGTGTGTGTTTGAAAGTGTGTGTGTGAAAGTGTGTGTGAAAGTGTGTGTAGATGTGTGGTGTTGTGTGGTGTGTGTGTGTGTGTGTTTGTGTGTGTGTGTTTATTTATTTATTTATTTATTTATTTATCTATTTATTCATTATATCGAGGATAACAGAATAAGCAGTCATGTGCTTTTTTCATCCGGTCCCCGTGTGTATGCAGTTTTTGAAAATATTGTTATCTGTTTTATGTGTGTGTTTGTGTGTGTGTGTGTGTAGATGTGTGTGTGTGTGTGTGTTTGTGTGTGTGTGTGTGTGTGTGTGTGTGTGTGTGTGTGTGTGTGTGTGTGTGTGTGTGTGTGTGTGTGTGTGTGTGTGTGTGTGTGTGTAATAAAATTTCCTCCTTTTGACCTTCTTGTACTAAGGCCAAAAGTCGGCAGTGTTTTAGATACAGGAATAAACTGTGTATGTGTATCCATGGCAACAGCAATGCCTGTACAAAGCTTGTGGTATCAAGAAAATGCAGTAGGCCTACTCTGATTCTGGCTTTTTCCGTTTGATATGAGTGGAAGTGTTATAAGGTTGTTTTAAGGAATCTGGTTTTGGTTTGATCTCATTTTATGACTGTAATTGATGTGGTTTTTCTCACAACACAATGCCCGTCCTGGGCTGACCCTTATGGTTTGACCAGGGTGTCGATACAAGGAAGAATTTTAAGAGTTGGTTTGATACCCGGTTTCAATCTGTATAATCATAGTTGCACAGTTTTATTCTGAGGTTTAAAATTTAATGAGATGACAGCCCCGATAATTATGGCCTGTTGGGGTCGGCTAGGCTATAGGCTAAACAACAACATTCGGATAAGACTATAAACGGAGGCCCCGTGTACGAACGCACGCAGAACATCTTGCGCACACGTTAAAACCCCGTTCCGCCTTTTGGAAGAGCAGGACATTGTGTGCTGGTAGGAGTGGATGACAATTTTTTTTTTTAAAGCATGCACACAGGTGTGGTGTTAGACACCATCCCTGAGGAAAACTCGGGGTGTTGGAGTCCCCAAAGCGGCTCAGGGCTGTTTACGGCCTATTATAAAAAAAAAAAAGAATAATGGGTAGGTGCTGCACCTATGGCGACGCGCTCTCTCCGGGAAGAGCATCCCGAATTTCACGCTGAGAAATCTGCTGTGACATAAATAAAGAAAAATAATAATAAATAAATAAATAAATAAGACTGTACTGGATTTGAAACGAGAAACTACAGCTATAAAGCTTAGAAACTGCCTGCCAATGGAGAGCAAATATAAATAAAAGAAACACACACCACACACACACACGCACACACACACACACACACACACACACACACACACACATACACACACACACACACACACACACACACACACACACTCACAAATACACTTACACACACATACACACACACGCACGCACACAAAAATACACCTATACACACACACGCAAGCACACAAATATTTACCTACACACACACACACACACACACACACACACACACACACACACACACACACACACACACACACACACACACACACACATATATATACATACACACGTGTGTGTGTGTGTGTGTGTGTGTGTGTGTGTGTGTGTGTGTGTGTGTGTGTGTGTGTGTATGTGTGTGTGTGTATATGTGTGTGTGTGTGTGTGTGTGTGTGTGTGTGTGTGTGTGTGTGTGTGTGTGTGTGTGTGTGTGTGTGTGACTTTTGAGTGGGGGTGGGGTGGTTGTTTTTGTTGTTATTGTTGTTGCTTGTATTACCTAGAGGCATATCTTATTTCTAAGCCTGTTGAAATCATGTTAGTTAATTAATGCTGGTGAAATGTTTTGGGGGGGGTTTGGGCGGAGGGGGGGGGGTTAGGGGGTTATTTTGTGGGCTTGTTTGTTTGTTAGGAGGTTTTCTTTGCTTTTGTTTTATGTTGTTGTTTTTTCTTTCTTTAGAGAGATGGCTTGATGAAAAAAGAAAATCAATGCTTATTCAATGTAGGCCTACCATCTGGAAATAAAAATTTGATTTGATTTGACACACACACATAACATACACACCAGACGCACATACACGCATACACACTTACACACACTTCAACACACACTCACACACACACACACAACCACAACCACCACACATGGGTCTTACTTATATTCTTGTTTTGCTTTTGTGTGTATTTCAAATTCTTCTTTGCGTTGATTCTAAGTCGGTATTGTATGCTCTAAAATCTCCATGTTACAAGAAAACTTCGAAAATTATATTACATCTCTTGATCTTAAGCCGCTGCTGTAGCCTAGTGGTTAGGGCGTTGGACTCGTAATCTAAAGGTTGCGGGTTCGATCCCAGCTTTCGGTTATGGCGTTGTGCCCTTGGAAAAGGCACTTTACGGCTATTTTCTCACCACACCCAGGTGTAAAAGGGGTACCAACCTTGTGTTGGGGGTTAACCCTGCGATAGACTGGCGTCCTATCCAGGGGGGAGTCTATGACTCTCAGTCGCTTAACGCCACAGAAACCGGGATAAGCACCGGCCTGATGAGCCTTAGGCTCGGGACAGACTTTAACTTTAACTTAACTCTTGGTCTTAAAGGGGATATGTGTCAATTTTTGTTGGGTGCCTTCACACTCTTGATTCTTCCCAAATGAGTGGGCAGATAGAGCTGCTAAAAAGGGTGCAAAACATGGACGGGATTCAATAGAATTGCATGTGCCTTTATCCTTGCAAGAGGGGTACAGTTTACTAGAACAGAAATCATGGAGAAATGTCACCAAACCTAACCAGCAAAAAAAGAGATTTTAAAAAAGAACTGTGATATATACCGATAATCTAACAGTTGTCAACCACTCAAAGACTTGTGTAAATGGCTTCTCGTCAAGAAGAATTAATACACTATTTTTATAGAATGACACTAAACGCATTGATAACCAAGTTCAGCAGAAACGGTAAATGTCTGTGTGGTGAGAATATCACTAATACTCATACACTTTTTGACTGCAAGAGTGTAAAGACTTTCATGCCCCATTTTTCTGAAAACTCCCTCACCAACATATTCAGTAATTTAAAATTGGCATTTGAAATTGTAAAGGGTCTCTATCACAGTCCTATAGGACATTTGTTATAGTTACATTAACGTTAATAAGTCTTTCTATTTCTGTTATTTCTATTGCATTATAACCAAGTTTCTTTGTGGGGCGTATTTTCGCTTTCTTTTCTGGAGGGGTGTGGGGGGGAGGGGTGACATGTTTTTGAGTGATTTAGTTTTTTATCTTCTTCTTCTCCATTGTCTAATATCACTAAAAGTGAACAGACGTAAAATTGAAGACAACAACAACAACAACAACACACACACAGACACGCACGCACGCACGCACGCATGAACGCATGAACGCGCGCGCGCGCGCACACACACACACACACACACACACACACACACACACACACACACACACACAACACACACACACACACACACACACACACACACACACACGAGTCGGCGCCTCGTCGTCGCTATACTGGAATCAAACAAAAGAAAACCGCCGTCTTTCTCTCCCTTCACTGCTTTGTGAATGCATTAATGCCAACACAACTTGGTGTTAGTTTTCCTTTTGTCGTGTATGCGTGCGTGCGTGCGTGCGTTCGTGCGTGTCTGTGTGTGTGTGCGTGCGTGCGTGCGTGCGTGTGTGTGTTGTTGTGTGTGTGTGTGTGTGCGTGCGTGCGTGTGCGTGTGTTGTGTGTGTGTGCGTGCGTGCGTGCGTGTGTGTGTGTGTGCGCGCGTGCGTGTGGTGTGTGTGTGTGTGTGTGTGTGTCTGTGTGTGTATCTGTCTGTGTATGTCTAACAGATCACGTAGTTCCCTATTCAGAGTGATATTAGTTTGTAAAGCGTTACTCCTATACCCCCCTCGCCCTTTTCATGTCAAGAACAGCGAGATTAGGGACCTAGAGGTAACGCACATGCCTAGAAAGCGAAACGTTCGGGTTTGAAATGTGTTGGGACTTGACCCATGTTTGGACCAGAAACTACCCCCCCCCTCCACTAAACCATGAGTGGTGATCTGGGTGATAGTCTTTCGGATGAGACGTTAAACCGAGGTCCCATGTGGTACACATAAATGATAAGTGCACGTAAAAGAATTCACGGCCACAAGGGAGTTTATCCCTGGCAACATTTTGTAGAAAAAATCCACTTTGATAAAAATCAAATACAGTTGCAGACAGGAATAGAAAAAGAATGGGTGGCGCTGCTCTTGTGGCGACGCGCTCTTCCCACGGAGAGCAGCCTCAATTTCCTACAATGAAATATATCGTGACGTAAAGGGGTATACAGTTCGATACTTTACAATACAGTACAACACAGTACAACACAATACAATACAAGGCACTACACAAAACAACACAGCACAATACATTACAAAATGATCATTTTTTAATAAAAACAAAAAAAAATGATGGTGTTTTTTCAGACAACGGGAAACTGGTGACCCAACCCCCAGCCTCTCCAGGCACCATGGGCATCGCTAACCCAGCTCACGTCCCTGCTGACGACATCGAACTGACCAAATTCACCCACCACCTCATCCAGTCCGACCCCAAACTCCAAGAGAAAACTAAAACCCTTTCAGAAATCCCCAACAGGGCCCCAGTCCCGACTTCCCACACCAAAGAATCGGAAGTGTTCGGGTTGTGCTGTTCCGCTTCCGGTCACGTGCCTGTGGCAGTAGTGGGGACGGATGAAGAGGAGAAGGAAAAGGAGGAGAACGGTGACGTCATTATTCATGACGTTGTTGATGACGTGGAGGGGAATAAGAAGGGGCATACAGTGATAGAGAGGCAGCTGGGGATTGAGTATGCTGTGACGGATGTTCCCCCTGTCCACCTGTGCTTCCTGTTCGGTTTGCAGGTAGGCAAGACGGTATTCCGGTTTGGGTTGGTGTTGGGTTTGGGTTTGGGGTTGGTTTGTGTTTTTAATTGGGTTAGGTTGGTGTTGGGTTTTGGGTTGGGTTGGGTTTGGATTGGGTTTTGGGTCGTGTTGTTTTTGGTTGGGTTGGGTTTGGTGTTGGTGTTGGGTTGATTCGAAATGGGTTGGGTTGCTGTGGATTCTTTTACATGTTGTCACAACACAAAATCCCCAGCGTCCAAAAAGGACGAGGTTAGATTTTCTGCTGCAACTAGCTCGTTAAAAATTCGTCCGGAAAAGGGGTGGCAGTCACAGCAATCTCCCAAAGCACAACTCAAAAGGCAAAAATAAACATTTACAAACAAGACGCTTTATTTCACTTTCATACACATTTAAACAATTCTAAGCTAACATGCCCCTTTTCCCCCCTCCGCCCTTCCTAACACCCCTAACCCTCTACACAAATATATGTAAAGAAGAAAAAGAAATAAATGAAAATAATACTCTCACACACACATTCTCACAGTCAGTTCACAGTGGGGGAAAAGGCATCAGGACGGGAAACGTGGGGGGACACTCAACTTTTGAAAATGTCACAGTGCTGACACTGAGGCGCTGGACGCGTTGGACGTCAGAGTCCAGCTCAGGCTCGCAGCATGCTGTGGAAAGTCCCCGCTCCACTCGTCATCCTCTCTGCTGAGATGGCCCGGAGAGGTCTGCTGGAACGCCGGGTGCGGTGTTCTGCCCCACACGCTGTCCAGACCCGAGGTCTGTCCCACCCGACATTCAGTCCCGTCTGCCCAAAACACAAACGGCCCCTGCTGCCGCCTGCCCACACAAACAACAACAAGCTGTGGCCAGGAATTAGTATTTGGTCACTTAATGAGTGTCAACCCCCCTCCATCCCTTGCCTTCCCCCACCTTAACAATCCACAACAATTTGCATCATAACAATTTCCATAGTAACTCCTCCATGAGGTTACAACTGCAAGTTCAAATAAGCTGTCACACAGACATACAAATATACACGACATAACCTCTGACTGCAACATATGTTCCCACAGTCAGAGGAACAGGACGGATTACTGGGGATAGTGCTTCAATCAGACGACGCCGGTGAACCTGCGGTCCCCTCCAGTTTCAATCCACCGCGACGGCCCGAAAACCCCAGAATCATAAAAAGAAACAAAAGAATGAAGCGCTGAAAATAAAGTCTTGGAACCAAATGGAATCTGCGTGTTCGGAAAACCTATCTTCTCTCTTCCCCCACCAAGGCAGAGTTCGAGAGAAGAAACTATTGGAACCAAAACATAAAGTGGTGAAGTCGTGGGTTCGAAACCCCGGTGCAACACCCACTCACTCCAGTCGGCGGAAATGAGTAAATAATTCAAACAACAAAAGTTGCATGCACCTGAAAAAATGTTGGACACTTCCGAGTGTCTAAACCAAAGAAAATAAAATCGATTTCTGCCACACACTACATACCTCAAACAGCTCGTGTGGATAACAGTCTTGTGCCGATCGCGGCACCACCACTCCTGCGTCGGCAAGGAGCTCTGTCGCTGCACCTTGGCTACCGAGCACAAGGTGTCCCCGGGGTGGCATCACGACAGGCAATATATATGCCTTCTATCACCTGAACTCAGGTGAGCTCTCACCCCGGTTTCGGCGGAAAACCCCGCCACGCACGGGCGCCTCGTACGCGGTCACTCGGAGTTTTACGCATGGCTACACAACATGCTACATAAAAATCCCATGCGCACGCTAGCCTGCGCTCAGGGGTTCACATCACAAAAAAAACTAAAGTGGGGAGGGTGGAAAAAAAAAACTGGTGTGGAGGTAAAGGACCTCCCGTCAGTCCCCTTAAAACCACACCTCTCCCTCCGTGTCCAGGGCGCTAGTCCTTCACCCTGGCGGTCAGGAGAGGTGTAAGTGGGGTGGTGAAGGGGTGTGAGGATTCGATCCTGGGTCGATTCGTGACAAATCCCCCACCAAAAGTGAGGGTCGCCAGAACCTCACCCCAGGTCGATCCTCCGCCGCTTCCCATAGGAGTGACCGTCATTACCAGGCCCAGAACCGGCATCTCACCCACCTGAGGGTCTATGCCAGTTGTGTAGGCAAAGCCATGACAGCCAATCCCTCCCATACCTTTCCCGGATTTTCAGCCCTCTTAATGGATGACGCCACCTGGCGTGGAGCTTCCGGGGAGGTAGGGAACTGGGAAAAGAGACAGGCCTACCAAGGGAAGCTACCGGCTCTCCCATGGGCCCGCCTGCAATCGAGCTGACCCCAG
Source organism: Stramonita haemastoma (assembly GCA_030674155.1). Taxonomy (NCBI): domain Eukaryota; kingdom Metazoa; phylum Mollusca; class Gastropoda; order Neogastropoda; family Muricidae; genus Stramonita; species Stramonita haemastoma. Next base: position 30,662,761 of record CM060343.1, read on the forward strand.
GGTGGACTAGTACCCTTTTGTGGGGTCAAAAGGTCGGAGGGTGCGGCAAAGCCCTCCTAAAGGGAGTGTCTCAAGTTGAGGGGAATGGTCTTATCTGGTTTCATCTCTCTTACTGGTAATGGGGAGGGTCCAGTTCCCTATGCTTCACTATAGCAACCCCCTAGTCTATGTGTGAGTAAGCAGGAGAGCTCACACTCCCTATGGCTCACTATGCCTACCTGCGTCACATTTCGAGGAGTCATCTCCAGCAGACATCCTACCGAGGTAGTCTCTTCCCACATTGTCTACTCCATTGATGGATCGGAGACTGAACGAGTGAGGTCAGAGCCTGACGGTCCATCCCAGGTATTGGCAGCCTACTGGGCAGAAACGATGGGAACACTGGAGTGGATTGTGTTCGCCATCCCGAGATGCCCGCCGCACCTTTCTCAACAGAGGATAGGATGGGACCCATCAGGCAAGCACTCAACATCTCACGTGGGATAGTTGCTGGGGGTACTGACCCCAAAGAAATCTTGTTGCCTTTCCCCTTGAGTGCAGTCTTCTGGCAGACCACACAAGATCGGCAATACTCCCTGACGTCCCTGGTCATACCTGGCCAGGCAAACTGCTGCCATAGGCGCTTCAGAGTGCGCCTTGCACCCAGGTGTCCTGTGTGGGTGACATGTGTTGCTCTGAGTGCTGTTTCTCTCAAGCCCTGAGGCACCAGAAGTTGCCTCTGTCTGACGAGTCCCTTGCAGAAGATGCGGGTAAGGACTCCCTTGGATACAACATATTGTACCCCAGGGCCCGCCTTCTGATCCTCAGTCGCCTGTGCTCTGGCCCACAGAGGCTTCAGTGAGGGGTCCCCTTTCTGAAGTTAATAAGGGTCTTCCTGTCGACCTTGAGGTCGACCCCCTCCTGATTCAGCACTCTGGTTGGATTGAATGGGGATCCATCCTTCTTAGCTGCTGCCTTTGTTGTGGCCACTCCCGCTATAACGGCTGGAAGCTCACTATCCCCATCACAAGAAGAGCTAGCTGCAGATATGTTCGAATACTCACTAGTGACAGAACTTGGCCTTCTCCTGGGCTTAGTGGTAGCTGGACAACGTTTGGCACGGTGGCCCATTTTACCACACTTGAAACAGCCCCGTTCCTTCAAGGCACGTGCCCTCACTTCATTTGTTGGGGACAACACACTCGGGGCTCTAGAAGGCTCCCCATCATCTGTCCAAGACTCAGCTGTAGAGAATTGGGTGGATCCTGGTGGATTAAGGCCACCCGACTTGACTGGCTCGACCTCTCTGGCCTCCCAGATAACTTGGGCCTTTTCCATGATGCCGTCAAAGCCGTCTGGATTGTGGCACCGGACTTCCGTTGCCAACTGATCAGTGATCCCACAGTAGAACTGCTCTGTGAGGATCAGCTCTCCTAGATCCTTTCCAGAAAGCTTTACCCATAGGTTGAGGACACGTCTCAGGCGCTCGCCAAAGTCATAGAAAGACTCATCGTCCTCCCTGCAAGCTTCGCGGAATTTGCGCCGATACGCCTCAGGTGTGAGATGGAACTTCCGCCTGAGAGCGTCCAGGAGTTCTTGGAAGGATGCCCCTGAATGGAGGGCATTGAAAGCCTCCCTGGCTTTCCCAGTCAAGGAATTTGCCATGTAGGCCTTCTTCTGCTGATCAGTGAGCCCACCTACCTCAGCTGCAGAGACAAAATGATCTATGAATTGATCTATGTCATCCCCATCCTGCAGCTGAGGGAGTTTCAGAGATGGTAGCTTAATGCCAATACCCGGAACCTGACTGGCCTGCTGCAGTGCTTTGGAGCTCTGAGCAATCTGCTCCCTAAGAAACTCAAACTCTTCCTGCCAAATGCGCTCCCTTCTTTCTTCCTCCTCGCGACGGACACGCACTCTCCGCTCTTCCGCCTCTTTCATCTCTCGTAATTCTTCGCGATGGAGGCGATCCCGTCTCTCTTGTGCCTCCTTCCTTTGCCGCAATTCCTCGCGATGGAGGCGTTCCCGAGCCTCCAGTTCCTCGCGACGGACGCGCTCTTTCCGCTCTTCTTCCTCGCGACGGACGCGCTCTTTCCGCTCTTCTTCCTCGCGACGGACGCGCTCTTTCTTTTCTTCCTCGCGACGGACGCGCTCTTTCTCCTCTTCTTCGCTACGCTCCCTCAACCACAGAAGCAACGCTTCCATTCCCACAGGTTGAGACGGAGTAGAGGCAACATACGGAGGTGAGGCAGGCTCTCTCACCTCAGAGGGATGCTGAGCAAACCCTCCACCTAGTCTAGACCTACTAGGCATACTCAGGGGCTGTGCCCCTGCACCCTTCCCTCTGGAAGTGGAGACCGAAGTCAGAGAAGCGGATGTCGTACCCTGTATTCCTGACATCGAAGTTGTCACGGTGGTAGTGGTGGGAGTGCTGGTGGTGACAAACGCGAGGGCAACATTCCGAGGAGAACTAACACCCCCTATTCCAGGGAGCATGCCCCCTGTCCTACGTGCCACTGCTCTGGTCACTGGACCCTGGGAGTCCTTCAGGACCCGCTGATCCTTAACATTGCCCACGCCCTCCTGTTTATCAGCCATCGTAATTCTCTCTCCCTAGCCGACCAGTACCACGATAAATGGGTTCGAATCCAGTCCTACTCGGGCTACGCACCAAATGACCCCAACCAAGGAGAACAAGTGGCTTGTCCGGCGTACCACACACACGAGTAGGACTTAAAACCAAGGAACAGAAGTTAGGCAACGAACGCGACGCGACGGATCGGAAAAAGATGGGACCGCAACCAACCCGCGCGTGCAAGCACTCGATCACCCAGTAATTGTTTAACTACCTACTTCTGTAACCCTACCACCACTAACTTCCCCACAATAAATAATAACTACAACTATTCACAATGACAACAACCTAAGACACTAAGAAGAAAAGACTAGTAGAAAGGGGCAAAGACAAAACAGCCTATTGGTGTGCCCGAGAGAAAGCTGCAATGCCACACTGCACTTTTAGTTCCGATCCCGGACGAGCCCCCAAAATTGTCACAACACAAAATCCCCAGCGTCCAAAAAGGACGAGGTTAGATTTTCTGCTGCAACTAGCTCGTTAAAAATTCGTCCGGAAAAGGGGTGGCAGTCACAGCAATCTCCCAAAGCACAACTCAAAAGGCAAAAATAAACATTTACAAACAAGACGCTTTATTTCACTTTCATACACATTTAAACAATTCTAAGCTAACATGCCCCTTTTCCCCCCTCCGCCCTTCCTAACACCCCTAACCCTCTACACAAATATATGTAAAGAAGAAAAAGAAATAAATGAAAATAATACTCTCACACACACATTCTCACAGTCAGTTCACAGTGGGGGAAAAGGCATCAGGACGGGAAACGTGGGGGACACTCAACTTTTGAAAATGTCACAGTGCTGACACTGAGGCGCTGGACGCGTTGGACGTCAGAGTCCAGCTCAGGCTCGCAGCATGCTGTGGAAAGTCCCCGCTCCACTCGTCATCCTCTCTGCTGAGATGGCCCGGAGAGGTCTGCTGGAACGCCGGGTGCGGTGTTCTGCCCCACACGCTGTCCAGACCCGAGGTCTGTCCCACCCGACATTCAGTCCCGTCTGCCCAAAACACAAACGGCCCCTGCTGCCGCCTGCCCACACATAAACAACAACAAGCTGTGGCCAGGAATTAGTATTTGGTCACATAATGAGTGTCAACCCCCCTCCATCCCTTGCCTTCCCCCACCTTAACAATCCACAACAATTTGCATCATAACAATTTCCATAGTAACTCCTCCATGAGGTTACAACTGCAAGTTCAAATAAGCTGTCACACAGACATACAAATAAACACGACATAACCTCTGACTGCAACATATGTTCCCACAGTCAGAGGAACAGGACGGATTACTGGGGATAGTGCTTCAATCAGACGACGCCGGTGAACCTGCGGTCCCCTCCAGTTTCAATCCACCGCGACGGCCCGAAAACCCCAGAATCATAAAAAGAAACAAAAGAATGAAGCGCTGAAAATAAAGTCTTGGAACCAAATGGAATCTGCGTGTTCGGAAAACCTATCTTCTCTCTTCCCCCACCAAGGCAGAGTTCGAGAGAAGAAACTATTGGAACCAAAACATAAAGTGGTGAAGTCGTGGGTTCGAAACCCCGGTGCAACACCCACTCACTCCAGTCGGCGGAAATGAGTAAATAATTCAAACAACAAAAGTTGCATGCACCTGAAAAAATGTTGGACACTTCCGAGTGTCTAAACCAAAGAAAATAAAATCGATTTCTGCCACACACTACATACCTCAAACAGCTCGTGTGGATAACAGTCTTGTGCCGATCGCGGCACCACCACTCCTGCGTCGGCAAGGAGCTCTGTCGCTGCACCTTGGCTACCGAGCACAAGGTGTCCCCGGGGTGGCATCACGACAGGCAATATATATGCCTTCTATCACCTGAACTCAGGTGAGCTCTCACCCCGGTTTCGGCGGAAAACCCCGCCACGCACGGGCGCCTCGTACGCGGTCACTCGGAGTTTTACGCATGGCTACACAACATGCTACATAAAAATCCCATGCGCACGCTAGCCTGCGCTCAGGGGTTCACATCACAAAAAAAACTAAAGTGGGGAGGGTGGAAAAAAAAAACTGGTGTGGAGGTAAAGGACCTCCCGTCAGTCCCCTTAAAACCACACCTCTCCCTCCGTGTCCAGGGCGCTAGTCCTTCACCCTGGCGGTCAGGAGAGGTGTAAGTGGGGTGGTGAAGGGGTGTGAGGATTCGATCCTGGGTCGATTCGTGACACATGTATTGATATACATTACATAATTGTATGTTATATTGATGGGGACGGTATAGCTCAGTGGTCAGAGCACTGGCTTTCCCCAAGCTGAGGTTAAGCGGCATTAAGCGCGACTCTCAGTATTCCCATCTGTTTTGTAAAAAATGAACATCTGTCTGCAAGTATAATTATTTGTTTTAATATAAAAGTGACTTTCGGTACAATTTGGTCAGAAACAACTCTCTTGTTGCTGTGGATTCTTTTACATGCAGTGATATAATAATATATGATATAGATGTATTTTTGGTGGGGACGGGACAGTTTAGTGGTCAGAGCACTCGCTTTTCCCCAAGCTAAGGTTAAGCGGCATTAAGCGTGAATACTAAGTGGATGGGTGACCGTTTGCATGTCTTGGCTTCAGTACAGTCCCCGAGTTCACCCAGCTGTAAATGGGTACCTGCCCTCTTTAGGGTCAGGGAAGGTAAAGCAGGGAGGGACAGGAGATGGGCGCC
>CM060343.1:30688047-30690547 GCA_030674155.1 Stramonita haemastoma
TTTACAATACTGAGTTCTGGTCAATACTGAATTCTGGTTATGTGTTACTGAACTCTGGTTATGTAATACTGAATTCTGGGTTATGTAATACTGAATTCAGGGTTTTGTAGTGCTGAATTCTGGTTATGTAATACTGAATTCTACGTGGGAAATTGTTTACACTCTTGTTTCTTTATGTTTGTAGTCTGACTATATATTAGTATAGGAGTATAATTATGATTCATTAAGAACAGTCAGATAAGGAGGGCAACACTCAGGTGTTTTGGCAGTGCGTGTTTTTGGTTTATCTAAGACTTTTTTATAAGCTTCATATAATATGATAGCCTAGTGGTCAGAAAGATGCGCTCATGATCTGCTGACCCAGGTATGAATCTGTTTAATAGGATTTTTCGTCTGGAGTTACCATCAGTGCCAACTCCACTCGACAACCCCCCCTGTAAAATTTCGGACGAGACTATAAACTGAGGTCCCTTGAGCAAGCGCAGGTAGAACATCTTCCACACACGTAAAAAAACCGTTTTGCATTTTTGAAGAGTAGGCCATTGTGTGCCAGTGGGAACGGATGACACAATGTATAAAACTGCTTACACAAGGGGACTGGATGTAATAAAAAGCACATGGGCGCTTATTCCATTATCCTCGAAAAAAAAATAAACATTACATAACCAACCTCTTAACCGTACTAAACTGTGCCATTTTGCAAACACTCTTTTTCCATAACTAGCAATACTTTGTCATGCTTCTGGAAAAGAAATTCATTAAATTCTATACATAAATGCTTGTGCAATAAAAACAAAATACCCCCCACCCCCACCACCCCACATTTCCAATTGGTAGTACTAGCACCTTCATAGTCTCAAAAACAGCTTGCTGGTTTTGGTCATTCCATAGCAATTATGAAGAATTATCTATTTTCCCCCTTAAACCTGTTCAAAGGTCTCAAATAGCGATTCATTTTCTCAGAGGTCCAATATAATACATCAATAGAATTCTTGGTAACTGTTGTAATATATTCTATAGGCTTTCTTGTCCTTCTAAGATTTTATGATGAACATTCAATTTCACCTTAACTTGCACGAAGCTTGTTCCTTAGTCCCATGAGCCGTGGGGGCACAACTGAAGATTCTTCAACCAGCTTCCGCCACTCCCCACGGTCCTCCGCCCTCCGTAGTAGATCGTTCCATCCAAGGCCTGTCCACTCTCTGATGATGTCTTCCCATCGTTTCCTCTGTCTGCCTCTTCGTCTTCCTCCCCTTACTGTTCCCTGTAAGACTGTCTTGGCCAGTCCAGATGATCGTGTGACGTGCCCGCACCACTTTAGCTTGTGTTTTTTTCACTGTAGTTAGGAACTCTTCATATGGACCAATGGCATTCTTTATTCTAGTTTTCACTTCTTCATTAGTGATGTGATCTCTGTATGAAATGCCAAGGAGTTTGCGAAAGCATCTCTTCTCTATTGCCTGTATCCTTCTTTCAATGTCTGCTGTTATGGTCCATGTTTCACATGTATACACAAATATGGACATGATCAGGGAACGTATCAGTGTGATCTTGAAGCTGATGGCGATGTTCTTATCATTCCAGAGGGCTTAAAGTTTGGTCATTGCTGCTGTGGTCTGGGCTATGCTGGAGAGAATTTCAGGTTTTGATCCTTCATCATTATATTCAACAAATACGCATTCTCTGCAGAGAATAATTTAGTACACATAAGAGAGTCTAATGCAGGAAAAAAGATACTTCAGGAGGGACTTTCTACGGGGATGGGATAGCTCAGTGATCAGAGTACTTGTTTTTTTTCAAGCTAAGGTCAAGCAGCCTTAAGCACCTGCCTAGAAGGTTTTAAGTCCAGGTCGGAAGTGTGTGGTGGTTCGAATCCCGTTTGAGCCCAAAAGTTTACCCCCATCCATTAGACCACGTGTGGTGGTCTGGGTGCTAGTCTCTCGGATGAGACTATAAACCAAGCTCCTGTGTATTACACATCCTTATTTAGCGCACGTAAAAGAACCCACGGCAACAGGAGGGTTGTCTCTGATAAAAGTCTGTAGAAAAAAGTCACTCTGATAGGGAGTCAACTATAGTTGCTGACAGGAAAAGGAAAACAAATTAATGGGTTGTACTTGTGGCGACGTGCTCTCCCCCCGATGAGAACAGCCCAAATTTTACCCAGAGAAATCTGGTGTGACGCAAAGTATACATTAAAAAAATAATAATAAAGTGTATGGATGACAGTTTGCGCGCTTTGGCTTCAGTGCAGTCCCCCAGTTCACCAAGCTGTAAATGGGTACCTGCACCCTTTGGGGTCGGGGAAGCTAAAACAGCGAGGGAGAGGAAAAGGAAAGATGAAAATTATTTTATAAAAAAATGGGATGCCGATGCTTGTATTCTGTAACCCTCGAAGGTAGAGGCGATCAATCAATCAATCAACACACACAGACACACACAGAGACACACACACACGAGCGCTGCCTAAAACCACTTTTAGTGGATAGACGTTAAAACG
>CM060343.1:30693047-30695547 GCA_030674155.1 Stramonita haemastoma
CGAAAACTGCGCATACCTGGGCGTTCCCCGAACAAACCAGGAAGTTTTTTTCTGTCCTCAAGCCCTTCACTAGAAAGACAGACATTCGGATGGCAAATACACAGAAAACACTGTCAAAAGCTGCCATAGCCATAACCCTCTGCACCGACCGACTTTTGAGGGTAAGAGATACCATCTCAGGGCAGGATGCCACTACAGTACGCAGTGAACTGACCGGATGCATAGCTCAACTTTCAGATGCCCTTGCCCTCACAGGTCACGCCAACCATGACCTGTCCCAGAAACGGAGAGACATGCACCGACCCTGCCTACCCCGTGAACTCTCTGGCATATGTGCACCGCAGGTTGCCATGACCCCAGATCTACTGTATGGCTCTGATTTTCACAAATGTCTAAAAGAAGTGCAAGAGTCCCAGAAACTCGGTCAGAACATGCGTGGTCAGCAAAAGAGGAGCACGTGGCAGCATAACAACAGTAGCTCTTTTTTAGGCCGGAAGCCGTGGAGGCAGGGGCAGGGGGGAGTTCCTTCGGTCAAGCAAACAAAGTGTTTTGGAAGAAGGGTCAGAAAAACAGCCACCGGCAGTAACTCGATCTTTGACAGAACCGCCCCTCCCTTCTGGAAACAAGGTTAGTGAGTTTGAACTTTGCTTGCCTTCTTTGTGTGCTTATCTTGAAATGAAGCATGATAACTTTAAAGCAGGAAGCTTAAAGGAAAAGCTGTCGCACTGGAATGAACTAACTTCTGACCCTGATGTACTTGAAACAGTTGAAGGAATTAAAATCACCTTTGATGATTGCCCAGTAGACATAAAGCAAAGTTCGCAAAGGTTGTTTAGCAAGCGTGAAAACTATGCTGTTGACTCTGAAATAAGAAACTTGTTGAAAAAAGGTGTGATAAAAGAGTCTTTACCTGAATCAGGACAAGTTGTCTCACCTATCTTTGTTAGGGAGAAAAAAGACGGATCATTTAGAATGATTTTAAATCTGAAAGCTCTGAACAAAAATGTGGACTATAAGAAATTTAAGATGGAAACAATATATACAGCTTTGGATCTAGTTACACAAAATTGCTTTTTCGCATCAATTGATCTGAGAGATGCGTATTACGTCATAGCAGTAGAGGAGACTTTTCGGAAATATCTGAAATTCAGATGGAGAGAAAAACTGTACTGTTTTCAGGCAGCTGCTATGGGACTCAGTCCGATTCCCAGAAAATTCACAAAACTCATGAAACCTGTCCTAGCACGCTTACATGATATGGGTCACCTGATCACTTCATTCATTGATGACAGTTTGATTGTGGGAGAGACTGAAACAGAAGTTGTACAGTGTGTGGTAGACACGATACAATTATTAGACTCCCTAGGTTTCTATGTACATGAAAAGAAATCACAGTTCATGCCTGTGCAAGAAATCACCTACCTGGGTTTCAAAATAAACTCAACAGACATGACAGTCACACTGACAGATGAACGGAAACAAAAACTGCTGTGTGCATGCATTCTATTATTCAGTCAGGAAAGTACAACTGTAAGATCTCTGGCATCTTGTATTGGACTAATGGTTTCTTGTTTTCTTGCTGTGCCATTGGGTCCTTTGTACTACAGAGCACTTGAACAAGATAAGTGTTCCGCACTTAAACTAAGCAAGGGGAACTGGGAAAAGCCTGCTGTGTTATCAGCTGAAGGGAAGACAGAGCTAGAATGGTGGATTAATAACATAGACAAGCAAAAGGCTCCCATTCAGAGATCAGACCCCACCATTACTATGAAGACAGACAGTTCACGTACAGGATGGGGTGCTTGGGTTGTTGATACCAAATCACAAACACAAGGCATGTGGAGTGAGAAAGACAAAGAAGGACACATAAATGCTTTGGAGCTATTAGCTGTCTTTTTTGGTCTCAAGTCTTTGTTGCATGACCAACGTAATGTTCACATAAGAATTATGACTGATAACACAAGCACTGTTGGTTGTATTAACAACATGGGTTCGAACAGATCTAAACATCTGAATGATGTATCTCAGCAAATCTGGCATTGGTGTGAAAGCAGAAACATATGGCTCAGTGCTGCTCACATTCCTGGTGTTGAGAATGTTGAAGCTGACAGTCTGTCTAGACAGATCCACATTGACACAGAATGGAAACTGGATTCAATGCTACTTTCTGAGGCTATGAATATTCTTGATATAAAACCTGTCATTGACTTGTTTGCCTCTAGATTAAATTTTCAGTTTTCCAGATATGTGTCTTTCTTGCCTGACCCAGGAGCATGTGCTATTGATGCATTTAGCATGTATTGGGGAAATGAGACTGTTTATTGTTTTCCACCTTTCAGCATTATACCCCGGGTCCTGGCAAAGATAAAGAAAGACAAAGCAAGAGGGGTTATAGTAGCGCCAACCTGGAAAAATCAGCCCTTTTGGCCAGCACTGATGAAAATTCTCACAGCCAGACCTGTCCTCTTGTCAGCCAGAAACACTCTTCTAACACAACCAA